>BMAW01016128.1:98565-203598 GCA_019974015.1 Nephila pilipes
TCTTTACTTAAATTGATACTCTCTCTGTGTATTTAGTACACTTCAACACACCTGAACTCTTGCTTAGAATTGAACGATTAAGTTGTACCTTACCATTTCACCTGTTTCGAGTGAACAACTTTTCGAATACTTCAGATATGATTTCTTTTACCGCTTACTCCCCCCCTCAAAACCAGAAGTATTTTCTAATGAATTGAACAATTCATCAAATTGAACTATATCTTCTCCATACGGTAAAGTCGCCGCGGTAGCCTAATGGTCATGGTCGTGAACTAGCGACCGGCGTTGTTTCCATTGTGTCGTAGGCTCGCATTCAGATGCTTCTGAAGAATTACAGCGTAGTGAGGGTAATATACGTTACACCCCCCCCCCCAGTGTTATGGTGAGGAGATATGAAGAGGGAGGTAAGAGTTCGCTTCAATTGACTCAGGCTCATAATTACGATATCCTTTGCCAATAGCCCTCATGTTGCTTCTTAATATGACGTTAATAAACAATCAATCAGTCCATACGGTAAGTTACTGAATCTGCGACTTCCTGAAACCAAACAAATTCACATGAATAGCTATAATTTACAATGTTTGTACAAAAAGATAAATTAATACGTAGAATAAATTTTCTTTAGGTCTTTCGCTTGTTTCTTAGTAATAATTAAATCTGACGATACTCCCTCGCAAATTAAGTAATCCAACAGTCTACGGGACAAAAAACAACAAAGAATGTGACTAACGTGCAATAACACCCGACTCAAAATTGATGAACTTTATTCGATGCCATTGATTGAAAAAATATGTTTCGTAAAGAAGTTTTTATTAATAGAATCTTGATCAAACACAAACACGAGAATAAATCTTTTATTTAACTTGCTTCGTGAAAGTTTTGGAACTAATTCAAACTTTTACTTCTTTAAACATAACTTTTATGTTCTTTATTTTTTACTCATAACGGTGGTGCCTTAGTATTTCCCCTTTCTATGTGATTGATTATTTTTGCATGGAAAATTTTTCTATCAAATTGCTAACAAAGCTTAGTTACCTCCCGTTTTCTTATCGAAAGTCGTTTTATATGCTACGGGCATTCATTTAATATCTGAAATAATATAAGCAAGTTGGCGAATTTTAAACTGAAATCTTATACAAACGCCTTTATTTAGAAATACAGTTAAATATTACAAAAATAATCATGAAATATTTATGTTAATTATAATTTAGTATCATATAGGAAATCATATTAATTTTTAAAAGGAATTATTAAATATATTTTAACACTTTCTGAATAAAATGAGTGAATGAATTAAATAAACTTGAGCTTTTAATAAACTTTCTATGAATTGCGAAATATGAAAATAAATTGAAAGAAAATGTTCCATTACTTAAAAAAAAAGTTTTTATGAAAGTAACAAAATTTTGAATTTGTTTTCAACACCTTTTCATTTCAGGCATCTCTCTTTTGAAAACAGAGAAAGTTTTCATATATTAAATTATTATACTGTATTATATCATATTATTTCCTCTAATAATATGTTATTTTCTCTAATACTATTTAATTATTTCAAATCAAATTATTTAATTATTACAATTTTAATATTTTTGCCATTTCACTCTTTTCTGTTGATTCAAAGGAATTAATATCGTTAAGCGTTTAAATGACTTTAAAATGTAGAAAAGATCCACGCAATTAACAGGCAGGTTCTTTCGAAATAGGAGAATCTCTAGTAAATATAATATGCTTCCTTTTAACAGGAAATAATTAACTCACTTGTATGATTCCACGATAAAACCAATTCAATGTTCACACAATCATTGAATATATCAATTCAAATAATCCGTAATTACAATATCGCTGAAGGAATATGATTACAAATGAAACACACAGTCTCATCCTCAAACTTAGAAATTGAAATTCTCCGCAAAAATTTATTTTAGACACTTCTAGTTTTGTCTGGGAGCAATTATTTTTGTCACTAAATTTTGAGGTTAGGTGCGATTTACGACCATATTCGGAATTTGCCTGTTAAATTATCTTTCGTTCCAAAGTACCCCTTAGGTTGCCTTAATAATATTGATTATGAGTTAAAATTTCTACCCATATTTATGATTAATTACTTATTATCGCAAAGCTTAAATAATGAAGACAATTTGAATGTTCGAAACACACTTTTCTAAAAAAAAAATTTTTTAAGAATTTAATAAACTAGTATGTCTTATAAATATTTTAATCCCATGACTCCTCAGTAGAAGTAATAAATGGACAAAGAATTCTTCATAAATTTTAAATATATTAAATGTTTAGCAATCTCTCTCAATCTCATATGGGGTTTAAATTTCACACATATAATAAAACTTTGAAAGATAACAAAACATCTTTTATAATATTAATTAAAAATATTTACTAATTTTGGTGAGAAATTACACTAGGGAACAAATTTTAAATTATTATTTTGGCTTATTCTTACCAAATCGAAAGTAATGTTAACGAAAATGGCTTTTAAAAATTCGTAGCTTAACATCATACTTTTGAAAGAGGGAACAATCATGAATCAGCAATATCAACTTTTTTCCAAAAAAAAGAGGCATTCAAAATTATTTGGTGCCCCTTGCCCTTTTTCAGCAGTGTTTTAATGTGAAGTTTTGTCATACAATATTGTGAAATTTAAAGATAAGTCTGATCTGAATTACAAAAAAATAATGACATTGAACAAATATTATCCGTATTTAGAATTTCATGACATAAACAAGTATTTATAAGTAATTTATAGTCATGCACTTTTAGTTTAACAAAAGTGTGTGTTAAATTTAGTAGTATATCTATGAAAATGCCAATAAAGCTATTTATCTATGACTAGTAAAAGCACAACAAGGAAGACTTGAAGATATTTTACATTTAATACCTTTCTTCTTTCTCCTCTTATGCGGTATTTCATCCTTTTTTTAGAAAGCCACAAAAATCACTTTGTAATAGGGTTCATCTCCATTTGTATCTTTGTCTCATTGAATGAATATTTTGGTGAAATCTTCCTCCTTGTTAATCACTTCCAATTCTTAGGATTTCGGAAAAAAATTCCAAATGTGTAGCCAGGAAGTGTATTTTGAGTGACATCCGACATTTTAGCATCTCGTAACTGTCCGCTTACTAATGCTGTACAGTTTTCTGCTTTGGCATTGTCCAGAAAACCATGGAACATTGAAGAAAGGCTTTCCAGGCAGCAATCTCTAGAGTATTTAACTTTTCCTTGAAATTTTCTTGTTTCAAAAGTTACCGAATCTGTGAGCTAAAGATTATTTCCCCTTTTAGTTTAACATCACTTGTACATTTGGGAAATAACCTTTGATATATACAAAACCTTCTCCATTTTTATTCATAGTATTCACGAAATTTTTAACTAGACCCCACTTTATATGTAAAGGAGGAACAACTACCTGCTTTCAGTTCATTAGAAGGGTGTATTTAATATTTTATTCCCCCGGCAGCATATAATTCTCTCTAGAAGGACAGTGTTAGTTCTCTGCTGTCCCATAGACACAGGAAACACCAATATTTTGTAAATTCCTTTCGAAATCCCAGCACAAGTCTATGATTTTCAAAACTCAACACAATTTCCAGTTTTGTTCGGCTTTTGTTAGGTTTCCGAACTAACACAGACATACTTTCGTACGTTTCTTTCATTTCAATTGAATGTGTAACCGGTATTAACGGTTTAGTGTTGCCATTGTGTAGCAACACTGCCTTGAGGCTAATCTGGAAAAACTTCCATTCCTGAGGGATATGTTAGAAACCAAGTTGCGTCATAAGACTATTGATATTTATGCACAAGCACAGGGGATTTTTAAGGTTTAATTAAGGTTAAGGGGTATATAAGGTTTTATTTTGTTGGAAATCCCAAAATGATTTTATTAAGACAAAAATAGTATCCCTCAGCATGACGCGTCTCCTCTCGAAAGATCATAGGAACTGTAAATAGCGTGTATCGATCTTTATCACTTTTTATGTAGCGAAGCAAACCAGAATAACACGTTACGCACGATACTTTGGGGAAAGGGGGAAGCTTATGATTTATCTTCGTCTCCAACAGGACATCCAAATAAAACTCATTTAACAGTGGTTGTCAGTGTCCAACTCTGTGGTAAAATGTTCTTAGTTATAGCAAAAACTGTCCGGGGGAATAGTACATGTGCGAGGGGTCTATTTATGAAAACGAAGAGGAATAAATGTAATCACTGAGGAACTAATGGTTACAAAACTACTCACATCACAAAACTCACTTCAAATAACTGAGTAGAATACGATTATCATACAAGTCACTTTGAAGCGCGCTAATAAGAAAGTGCTAATACGAATATGCCCTAGAGCCACTTGAAAGAGTGATTCATTAGCTCTCTAAGGCTTATCAGAAGCAGTGATAATAAATTAGAAAGCAATGACTTATATCACTTATATGACTGAAAGCACTTATGACGGATAATTTTAAAAAATATACATTTACAAAGATCAAATTGTATTAGTTAATTTACGTTTTTAACATATTTTTCAATTTATAAATAAATTAGAGGAAGAGGGAACGATTTTAATGTCATATTCTTTATCAGCGCATGAAAATACACTAGAAAAGCATATTTCAACCTTTAAGAAAACCTTTTTGCGTAGTGTTATTCTTGCTCTTAGAACAAATTTTCAAAGAGCTCATTTAAAGAAAAAGGTGACAAATATGATATTATCGTCAAAAAAAAAAAAAAAAAAAAACCTCTTAAAACCGAAGCTTGTCATTCAAAAAAGACAAACAACAACTAATTTTGCAAATTCGTATACAGGATCTCCTCAATTTAAAACCGAGTTCTAATCCGAATAATCAAGTTGATAGTTTTGCTGGAACGTACAAACCTTATAGCTTTTAATCTCTGTTTCATGATGAGATGTGCAGCATGATTTGGGTCTGCCTATCCTAGAAATTAATTTAAGACACTAAATTTTAATTTTTTAAGATTATGTTTTTAAAAGAGAAAAAAAAAATATTTAAAGTTATGGTCAAATAAAATCTGTAATTTTAGAATAATTAGTTAAATTAATATGGCTTTCAGCAAACTCTTAGCTTTCGCTACTTGCTGCCGACGCACGTCACATCTTCCTGTCCTTTACTCATGTTAGGCGCCTTTTATTTCGATCTTCTTTCTTCCCAAAGGTTTCCTTTCTCTCCCCCTCCTCCGATTCTTCCACGATGTTCGGTCTCATGTTCACTTCACACAGGGAACAGGTTTTCTTTTTAGGGACTGGATCTCTAAAAAAAATATATCAAAACCAGTACGCCATAGTCGGTTTACTTTTGGGGGGAGTAGTGAGGCTGAAGATCAGGAACTTTAAGTTGCCAGAGCGTATCAGGAAGGAGAAAAGTTACTTTTGAAAGAGTTGTTTTATGGTCCAGATTTTTACTCCACTGAATTTCTAGGGTTTTTTTTTTGCCTTGACATCTTAATTTGATACATTTTTAACAAACTATAAGAAAAAAACCTTCAAATCTGCAACTTTTACTTCTTGTTATCATGAAAGGGTAAATTTAATTTTAAATAAATAGAAACCTCGTAATTTACGACTATTGCCCATTGTCCGTCTAAATTTTTTATTCGATGTCAGCATTCTGATTGGTTTACAGGTTTAATTGATGAATTTTGAATTTTTGACAGGTTTAATTAATGAAATATTGATGAAAATTTATTTGAATTCAATAAAATGTTGGTAAAAATTTATTCTTTATTCTATGAAACTTTGATGAAAATTTTAAGAACTATTCTTATATTAGGATATTCTGGGTCTTTTAGTACTAGAATCAGAGTTATACCTTTGGACTTTTTTGAAGAGATGTTATAATGATTTCGAGGTTTTCGAAGAGTGTAATTGCTATTTTTTTGCAAATGAGCTTTTAGAGTTGAAAATTTTATGATATTTCTAAAATCCTCGTTCCTTATAAATTATGGAGTATTTAAGATTTGTCTTAATATAGCATTTTGAAATTTTATTAATTAATTTAAATGAATTCTTTCTTCAAACCCCCAGACTAGACAGATATAAGTGGCATTAGAATTGGAGCATAGATAATCATCGTATATTCTAGATTTATTTTCGAGTCCCAAGATATTTAAAAGTTAACTTTACATGCAATATATAGGAATTTTTCTTTAATTAGAATGATGAGTAGTTCAAAAGTGAGTCCTACATCTGTCGTTACACCAAGATCCAACTAATAAGTCGTAAGTCGAATTTCTACTATTCAACACTACTTTCATTCAAATGGGCTATAAAATTGCATATAAACCTCAAAAATTCTACCTAGGTATGTTATGAAAATACATACTATATAATCTATTGTATAAACAGTAAGCAAAAATGCACACAACCTGAAATTACATAATAAAAAATAGTCACACACAATGACAAATAAAGGTAAAGTCGCAAGTGGGGAAGGTCATGAATCACATTGGTCGTAAGTTGAGGAGGGGCTATATAGTTAAAAATATAAAATCATACTTTGTATGATCGACTCAATTTCTCATTCTCGAGCTTATGGGTTTTCAAAAATTTGCTCATCTTCATTAGGGAGATTAAATGCTCTTAAACAGTGGCGGGAAATGTATCTTCGCAGATCATTCTTCTTGTTTCTCTAAGAAAAAACGAGGCTTTACTGGCTAGTAAGTATTAACAATTGTCAGATGAGCGTTTGTTTGTGAGTTCAAAATTTGCACTCTCCGAAGGCTGTGGTATGGAACAATGCAAATTATTACACCCTTGAAAATAAGCCTCTAACGCATCGTTGCCAGTTATTGTTCAACATTATTCCAGCCATGCAGATGAATCGACCAAAAACAAAATGAACAAAAGTTAGAATAAACTCAAACCCATAATTAATTGATTTCATCACATTAGTTGTTGTTGATTGACAGCTATAGTTTATTAACGTCACAGAAATAACGCGAGGGTTATTAGCAATGTACCTCGTAATTTTGAACCTTGTTAAGAATAAGGATCCGAGGGGAAAAAATCTAAAGCTCACTAACCATTGTGCTTCCGAGGCGACCACCAAATTAAACTAAAACAGAAGGGATGAAACCGTTTAGAAAAAAACGAGCCGAGAAAGACTGAACACGAAAAGATGAATTGAGCTGGCGACGGAGGTTCTGGCCAATTGAAAACGAACGTTTTATTGGAGTTTTCACAGTTGGAATGTATGTTTGGCTTCCACATCCTCTTTAAATTATCGTTATCTGATTTACTCAACGTGTTAAATCTTTCTTTAAAATTATGCTATTTTTGGATTGTGACCATCTTTGTATCCATAGTAGAACGAATACATTTTTACTGTAAGTGATGAGGAGGACACCTGAGCGGGCTTCGCATTTTATAGATTTCCACTCCACACCAGTGTAAGAACTCACCACCTTGTTAGATTTAACATGCAGTAAGATTCGAATCTATGATCCGTCGGAAACAACGTCGGTATCGAAATCGTAATAAATACTACTTGGCTACCGAGGCCGCTGAATTTAGTAGTAAGTCTATAAATGTATTAATATTAGTTATTAATTGTAATTCTATACATTTATTGAAATTTGTTCTCCTTAGTTGTAATTCTGTAAATGCATTGAACTTAGTCATTTTAAGTTATAGTTTTATAAATGTATTGGAATTAATTAAATATGAAATGTAATGAAAATCTTTCCACACCAGGTATGCAAATAAAAAAATCCCGCATATATTAACTATTTGAGGAATAGCGATGAAATTGCATACGTTTGATTTCTACAGAAAGATATGATAAGATATATAAAGATTTTTTTGTCTAATTATATAACAATACAAGGAAAACAAGCATTTAATCTGTTAAACACTTTTCTGCTAAAGATAAGTTAATAACAATGTTTTGCAAATTTAAAATATTGTTATTCTTTTAAAGGGTTTTTTGTGCCTTGAATCCTTTTTCCTCCCTTTTTTTTCAGTATTGCTTATTTAAATTCTCTCAATGGCATTATGTTAATTTCTTTTTAACCTTCTTTTAAGAAAATGATATTTTCAAAAGAAATCTCTCTTTTTTTTTTTTGTAGGACTCGAATATTAAAAAAACAATTATACGAGGGCATTTTCTTTAATTCAATTTTGTTAAATAGAAAAATTGTTTTTAGAGGACGTGTGTATTTTAGTCATTTATATCATACTTTTTTTCTTCTGGAATATTGAAGTCTTTATCCATATTTGTATTTAAATGGAACAACGAAATCCTTACGTTTAAAGCAAAATTCAATTTGTCCGATAATGATATTGAAACCGAGTGGCTGAAACATTCGTGTAATCCGCTCGGTAAACATTTAAATCATTTTAGTGATAATGGCTTCCAAGAAAATAAAGTAAATGCAGTTGTCTGTAACAGATTCTTTTTTCGGTGGAGACTGGTGTGAATTTCTTTTTTTTTGGTGTAAATTTTCCTAGCCTATCTACAGGTTTGCAACAGCTATAGGCAACTGAATTGGAAATGAATTATTGAATTTATTGATGAAAAAGAGAGAATGCGTTTTAGTAAAACCTTAATTAAACTCCACATATAATGCATAATAAAGGAATAATTAATATATATTAATAAAAGAATGAGTTTGTGTATATGTACGCAGCGTAGCGGAAAGATTATTAAAGATTATAAAACACAGAATCATATGGTATAAAGAATATATGAGCATTCATGGAGTGCACAGAAAAGTCATTTTTTTTCTGAAATTCATTTAATAAATTTTAAAATTTAATTTGAAAGTGTATATTGTGTTCACATTGCGCAAGATGTTAGCGCATATTATGTCACATGAAGTAAATGTCTATCTTTGGCTTATTACATATAGATTTGACAAATATTGAATCATGTGACGGTAACGTTTATTTTGATGTAGCAATTTTTCACAGATTTCACATTTCACATAGATGGACAATTTTTCACATTTTTTTTAGAACGTTAAATTCGTTTACTTGAAGAAAAATTACGTAACCTGTTTTGAATAAATCACTTACAAAATGCTATCGCAAAGTAAATTTTAAGTTTGGCATGATAGTTTTTGTGTTCTTACCTATCGACAAACGATAATGGTTATTCACCATGGAAATGATACAATTCCCACAATCATTAAGTTTTCATGGATTTCGACTGATAATGTGAGATTTAAGCTAAGAACAAACTAGTACTTTTACAAGGTATGTTTGCAAATATATGAGGAAATGTTTTCAAGATAATGCTTGGATCTGTTAAAATCATCATAAATAAGAGACTTAACAACATAAAAGAGAGTTTATTGAGTTAACCGATCCAAAATTTTTTTTATTTCTTATGTAAAAGCACCTGGCAAAAAAAGGCAGTTTTTATTTATTTGATACTTCATTCTATCTTATTATTTTTTTAGATTGGTTATATGTATTGCCAAATTTTCAGCTCTTACTCAAATGTTACATTTGATTTTTATAACAAGCATTATTGAATCTGAATGTTTGCGAAGCTCAGTATTACATTTTATAATTTCAGCTTCATACAAAAACATAAATGATTTTTATTTTATAAATTACAATTCTTTTCTCTTTAAAAAGGTAAAGTTTTTTTTTTAATTATTTAAAACTTTAAACAAATTATTTATTTTGTGTCAATTATCTCTGTGCTCACATAAGAATTTGTATACTTTGTTTCGCTAGAATTGTTGATCTTCTTTTAATGTAATTCGTCACTTTGTTGTAGCTTCTTTTCTCTCAAAATATTCAGGAATTTCATGTTCTTTCTGGAAATGCTTAAAAGAAGAGCCTTTTTCATCGCTATTCATATTGTCGCCGTTAAAAATAAAATGATATTTTCAAATATTTTTCTTCGATTAATTTCACTAAAATAAAAATTTAAAAAATTAATTTTAAGATTTTGATCCAACTATTTAAATGATAAATCTGAAAAATGTCAAAATAACAATATATTTAATTTTACAAAATTTATTACATTCGATAATTTATCAATCTTTTCTCTAAAAGAAAGTGTCTCTTCTGGATTGCTATTCATTATGTATTGGACAGAACTGAAAATTAACAAATCAAGTACTATCTCTTCAAATTACTTGACTAGACTTAACTTGGTTTGATTTGCAAGCCATTGTGCTGCCACCATTACTTATAACCACTGATGAACAACTGTATGTTGGTTGTTCCAGAGTCAACGAATCAGATTACTTATTAATACTCCTTTACAGTTTATTGTTATACTTGTTTATTTTGTTTATTTTATTTGCAGAATTAAACGTTTTGTTCTATTAGATGGTATTTTGTATCGTTTAACTGTCATTTTTAGGACATTTTTATTGCAGTCAAAAAAATTATTTTATGTTCCTTAGTGTTCACTTTTATCGTTTTATATTCTATTTTGGTTATTTTTTTCTCTTGCAACTTATATTCATAATATTTTAATTCATTCATTTCTATTTATCTACACCGCATTATATTCACTTTCTATTTGATTTTTAGAACTTTTATGCTCCCAGCCCCTATTCGAAATTTATGGGGACCTAATTCATGCCGGTTCAATTGTTCTGGTCAAGAGGAAAATTGATCAATGTTCTTAATTAATTTTAATTCAAGTCTGTCTATTAACCATAGACGAAGAACACTTCGTATACACTTATTTCTCTCAAGTGCTGGCATTTTTTTGCTGTTACTCCACTTTTTATTGGGAACTCCAGGCTTATTCCCACTTGATAATTCCTAATAATTTCCATTTGAACTTTATATGTTTGGATGTTCTGTGTTATTTGCCAAATCATTATTTAACTAAAGGCACATTTGCATTTTATTATTCTACTTATGTTATTGTGTTTTCCTGCTATAATTTATATACATATTATTTTCATCCATTCATTTCTATTTTATATTTACCTTTGTATGGGCTTTCCATTTCAGGTTAAAATGTACATTACAAGTTATCTATGTATTCTTCCTGACTCTATTTACATTAATCTTTTAAAATTCATCGTTTTCTTTACTTGTTTCACTATATTTGCTATTCTACATTCTATTTCATTCGTATAATAAACAGCTTTTTGTAACATTTTTTTCAATTGTTAAATATTGCATAATATATTTCGTTTCTTAAAATTTATTTAGTACATACTTTCAACTCATAGTATTAATAAATTGATCATGAGAATTGTTAAAGATTCATCTTTTCCTCAGTGTTATCTTTAATTTTTAAAATGAGATTACTGAATTTTAATTTCTTCATAGATCAAAATGTTACGTTTTAAGATTTGTTTCAAATTCATTAAAATAAACTAGTAATTATTATTTTTTAAAAATACAACTTAATTATTTTTGAAAAACATACAAATTAAAAATATATTCAACTTCAAATCAAAATAGCCAACACTTTTAAAAATAAGTTTGCACAAATTTTATATTCTTTAATTTTTCATTCAATTCCTTAAAAAAAGCCCCCAGTTTACATATTATTGATAAATGTTTTTATTATTTATTTTTGTTATAGTATTAATACTTATTAAAATATTTCATGCTTTGTAGCTGGATTGTTAAGGCTCCCGTCTACCGGTAATTTTGATTTCGTCAGATTAATGTTTATGCTATGGAGTTTCGACTTCCGTTCTCAGATCTTTACTATTTGATCTATTTGAATGCAATGAAGTGTATCTGAAAGAGCGAAAAATAATCAATGCTTCTGTGGAATTATTTTTTTTCTTCAATTTTCAAATTTTTTTAAACCCATATTTTAATGATTCGTTTGTGGGTTTTCCAGTCTTTAAAAATATTTTTAAAAATTTCTAAGAATCGGGGAAAAATTTAATCCACAAAAGCATTCATTATTTTTTGCCCTTTCAGATGCACTTTATTGCATTTAAATAGATCAAATAGTAATGATATGAGAATTGATGTCGAATTTCTATAGGATTAACATTAAGCTGACGAAATCAAAATGGCGGGTAGACGGGGAGTCTTAAGCTTTTAAATTTAATCACGTGAAGAAATTAAATTGAATGTTCAATTTTATTGATTGTTATCGTTTATGAACATCGTACTGAGGAGCAATATGAGGACCACTAATGACGGATCTCGTAATTTTCACTATTAATGAATTTTAATTTCTATCAAGTTTAATGTAACATTTCATTAATTATAGCTTTATTTTCTTTAAAAAAAAATCTTTATAAATGGTATTTTATGCACTACAATTGTTTTTGAAAAGTTAACTTTTTTTTAATTGTGTAAACTTTAAAACTAGCTTTAACAAATAAACTGCTGGCTTCGCCCCCACTGGTTTTATATCTGTCACTTTGCTATTTAATTTACTGAATCGTTCTTTCCTTAGAGACTAATCTGCGGTTTACTTAAAATTATATTTAAAAATAGTCCTCCTTAAAAATTTTAACTTTCCATCTGGATTTTTATATTTTTCAATTCACCCGAGTGAAGAACGAGTATATCAGATAGTCTTTATTCATAAAAGGAAGAGTTTGTGTGAGCCTCAACGGCGCAGCTTATAAACAGAGTTATCCAGAAGCACGAAATTTGCAGTGATAAATTTGTGTTATTAGTATACACCTCTAAAAAATTTCTTGATTTTTTTTCTTTGGATTTTTTTAAAATTTAATGTGGAAGTGATTAATAAGAAAGATTTTTTTTTGCGATCACTGTGCATAGCTCTGGAGCATAATATGTTACTTGATGTCATGGCTCCTTTTCATATTGCCAATTTATTCTTCATTTGAAAGTTTTTCGTCGATCGTTAAATTTATATTTATTTCTTGGGTCACAAAATTACGATTCTTTTCCAACTGAACAATCTCAAAAAAGTATTTTTTTTCTAAAGATGAATTTTAAGTTTGCAACATGATATGCGTGCTATTTTCTCTCCCTCAAATATTGCCAGTTATACATCGTATAACTGAATTATTGCATGCTGTTAGTTTTCATACACTTGGTCTGATATAATAAAACTTAAACTAAGATCAAACCGTTTATACTGCGGAAGAACTTTTATAAGCTGATTCCCAAACAAGCCAGTATTTTTTCAAAGCAATACAAGGATCTCCCGAATAGCTATCCTTGTTCCGTAAACATCATAAATAAGCTACTTTTATCGCATGTTTCGAAAAACTGTCCTAGTGCACAGGTTCATTGATTATATTTATGACCTTAGGGAAGCAGTCAGTTGTCCGATTAAGTTTTAAAACTTTTCGGAAACGTTTAATATTCATTCACTTATTTTGGAATTCACAATTATTGCTTTAATCATGCTTCTCATAAACCTGTATCCATCTTGACTCTGTAATAGAACCAGACTATCCATTAAGGAGTATCAACCTATCACAAGAGTAATTTCAAATTAATAGTCTGTATGAGAGAAAATTTCGGTTCTTCCACCGAGACAATTGGAAAGACACGTTTAACATCGTTTATAAAGAAGCTCTACAGATTGCTTATTAATATTCCTTCACGGATTATTTTTACTGTTATTTATTACTTGTGGAGCTATATAACTTATTTATTCTATATGTGGATATTTTTTGTATCGTTTAACTCTCATTTTCAGAACAATTTTTTTTTCCATTTTAGAATTAATCATTTTAAGTTCCTCAATGATCAATATTATTATTTTTATTTTAATTTATATTCATAATATGTACACTCATTTACCTCTATTTATCTGTTTGACGGAGTGTTATTTTTTTTTTAGTATAAAATGTGCATTTTTAGCTTGTTTGTTAGAGTGTATAGAAAAAAAATCGATTTTAGGGAACTGAAAAATTTAAGTTGATAATAAGTTGTAGTTGATGGTTAAATGAAAACAGGAAATATTTTATTTTTACAGTTCCTTAAATTTTTTTTAAAGTTATGATATCGTTTTCATAAATTAAACCCTACACATAAATGCAGCGTTATACTTTAACAATCAGGTTCCCTGCAAAATATGTTCATTTTTAAAGATATTCAAATATTAAAACTATGCTAAAACACAGACTTAACATTCTCACGTGCATTTAATACATGATGCAGTATTATACTCGTATCATCAAAAGAGAAACAAAATAGAAGAGAATAACTGTTCTTAAATCTAAATGGCTGTGAAGTGATCCTTCATTCATTTTATTCATATTTATATATATACATACATGTATATATATATATATATATATATATATATATATTGCTGGAATTTCTTTTTTGAATTGAATTTTGATCAGGTTTCGAAATCCTGTGAGATATAGAATAACCATCCGGCTCCTGTTTTCCCAAAACGATCTTGAAGGCTTATGTTACATATTTAACAATATGCTTCACCACTTTACTGCATGGGTGAAGAATGAAATCACGAACGTTTCCCTCATTCTTGTGACTGTGGTAACAATTTCATTTAGCTCCAGAATATTTATGCTTGAAATGAGACGTGAATGTGTTACAGTAGTTAACTGACAGTAAAATAGATCCACAAGTATATTATCTGATATCTTAAAATTGACTTTGGTGATAGAAATATTCTTACATCACTGATATTGATAGATTTACTTACCTGCTGGATTCTTTTTAAAGCAAGCAAATGAAATTTTTTCTTTTGATCAAACAACATTCTCAAAAGAAAGGTTTCAGGGTAGGCCATGCAAGCATTTGTTCGTTATAGGCCTTCTCTCAGTATTTTCTGCGTGGAGTTCTTTCAAAATGCTCTCAGATGCATGTTACGGATAGATATCATTTCTGTTTCAGAGAAAACCAAGAAGAGACATATACTCTTATAACAAACTCGGCTACCTTACAAACTTATAGGCTGGGATACTCTGTGGTAAATATAAAAAACTATGATTGCTAAGGAAAGCCATCTTGCATGCGATAGATTTTCTGATCCTTAAGCAATAAGTGTACTGGACTAAACGCAGACATAACAGCATGATTTATATCCCAGAATTATTAATGATCTTAAATTTCTTTCTTTTTTTTAAAATTATTTTTACTATCTTATCTTATCTCTGGTCCTTTTATATCAAACTTACCCTATATCTGATCCAAGCAAATTATTATGTAGTTACGGCGAAGCTTCGTCTTCCAGTTTCTAGAAGCAGAGTCTAATATATCTGGTCCATGTATAAGTTTTTGTTACCAACCTTAAGGAAGATTATGTAACGCCGCCCCATTATTAATACTTCCATCATCTGAAGTAATACACTTAAATTATAAGCACACTAATCTAATTTAAATTCTAACCACAGATATATTAAATTTGAATCCATTAAAACAGTCACAGGTTACTAGTTTAATCATTTATTTATTTATGCTATTAAGGGAAATGTTCTTTATCAGTTCATGGTCTCACAACACCTTTAGTAACAAGTTATAAGTGCTTAACACGACAATAGAGTACGAGGAGATGATTATGTAATTTCAGCAAAGCATTATTTTCATCTTCTACAAGGCAGAGTCGGATCTTTGATCCAGCATTATCAAATTAAATTCGTACATGCACAAGTATATTCCTCGAACTATTAAATTCCTTCTCACTCATTCTTTTGTTTTACTGCATATCTAATACATCCTTTTTTCACTACCACTTCATTGCACTTCTTTAGTCCAACTAATGTGTCTAGAAAACGTTTCATTTGATTATATCGAGGTTTTAATTTTCGTAATTGAATTTATAAAGAGTCAAGTTGTTAATAGAAAAAAAGCGAATAGCCGATCATTACAGTACAGTTGATTTTTGTAATGAAACCGCAGGCATATGTTTAAATTTAAAGATAATGATGATTTTGTTAATCGAACTTTTAACAATTGTTTTAACGTAATTCAACGCAGCAAATATTCAGAGGAGAATATGAGAACAATAGCTGTTTCCCTATTACAAAATATGTTTGCTTGGCCCATCCTGAATCCCCCTTTTTTTGGAGTGGGGCGATGTTGTATTCCCTTCACTTGCTTGTATGAAAAGAATTTAGAAGGAAAGAAAAACCATCCTAATGATAGTATAATATGCATACATTTATATCGCCATAAGTTCCTTTTAAGACATCAGGTTATACAGAACTTATTGACTGCAGTGCACTGGCTGTCTGCTAATGTATCGAAGCCATAACTCATTTTATATATAGGCATTTATCAGTTGAAAGACAACAGGCATAAGTATGAAAAAAGAGTTTGTGATTTCATTTCACACTAAACAATATAATATATGGTTAAAGAAGAAACACGTGCAGAAGCCTCGAAACACTTTTTCATGTGAGAGCTACGAGACGGTTGCATCATATCCTGCAGGATCTAAAATCCTCATTAGATTTCAATACATAGAAGAAATTCCAGCCAGAATAAATAAAAAACTTGACAGATATTTTGATTAAGAACAATAATTTGTATTCATTTAGTCTCAATTTTGTTGATACGAGTATAGCACAGTGAAAGAGTGTGTGAAAATCTAAACAAAAGTTTTCATTTAAAAAAAATTAATATAATTTTAGGATCTGAATATTATTCCGAAATAAAAAGATTTTGAAACGGACTGGAATTTTAAAATATATATAGCTCCATCTACTTTAAGGATTTCATTTACACAATCTATTTATAATTTGAAAATTATAAAAAAATGTAAAAATAAATTATTACTCAAAAGTTTCCAAAACTACTAATAGATTAACCACCTGGAGCTTATGGGGCACCTAAATTTATCGTATAAATTTGAATTATTTTCTGTTGTTACTTGATTTATAACAATAAGTTTATCTATTTGAAAATTTTTAAAGTACTGAAATATTACATATTCGATAAAAAAAATCGTATAAATATATTCTGTCTTTCCAAAAATACATAACATTTAGGTCTTGTACGGGAGATCTAAATAATAACGATTTAATACAAACAATTTTCTGCTTTCATTCGACTATCAGCTATGGCTAATTATTCTCTTGAAGTCTAAATTTCCCGCCCTATTCAAAATTTTCAAAATCAGTTCTAATCTTCTGGTGGAAGGAAACCTGAGCCAAGGTCTTAATTAATTTTAATTAGGGCTTTCCATCTATACAAATGACTGACAAAACTTTATCGATGCAGTGGCTTCACCTATGACAGGGATGTTGGAACAAACATTGGCTCAAAATTATTATATTTGTCTTTGCTATGTTTTTTGCTAAATCATTCTTTCTTTTGAGGTTTATCATTTTCTGTGAAAATCAATTAAGAGATAATTAAAAGGTATCCGTCAATAAAAAATGCATTTTAAAGTTTTCGAACTGCCGACTTAGACACGTACACTCATTAAAAATATATTGTGCTTATTAGCTGAATTAAGATTTTTTTAAAATTCATCCTTTCTCAGAAAGGATATGTTGTCTTCCACCGGATTGCTTGTCTCCTCCATTGAAAAGTTTATGCTTGCTAGTGGGGTTTTGCATATTTGATTATATTTATAAAAATATTATCATATTTTTCATTTGAAATCGACTGTTAACTTTATTTCTGAGATTCTACTTATTGTTCTTATTTTCTATTTCATTCGTTTGATAATCAGTATTTTAGAGCATTTTTATCTTTTTAAACATTGTTACATTAAACTCAATAAATGCATTATTGAGTTTAATATATATATATATATAATAAATGCATTATTGAGTTCATACATAATAAATGTATTATCGAGTTTTATTTATTTAATAGACATTCTTTCTTATTGTTTGATTCGATTCATCATAAGAATAGATAAATTTTCTTCTTTAATGCAAATTTACATTTAATTCTTATAAGTATATTTTATTTTTATTTTTTATTTATTGAATTTTAGTTTTTGTGGGGCTCAATATTATGTTTTATAAATTTCAACTTATTCGAAAGTATTAAAGAGGTTTTTTTTTTTAATAAACTATAGTTTTTTCTTCTTTTTTATTTGAAAATTAAAATTTTTCAAATCATTATCGAATAGTTAATAATTTTTGGATAACGTTCTATTGATCGTCACTCTATACGCTCAGATGAGATCGTCACTATATATGCTCAGTCACTATATATATATATATATATATATATATATATATGCACTGAATTCGAGATCAAAATAAATCACAATTTTTTCAAACAAAATTACACAAAATTTATATTAAATAGTTTTTCGATCAGATCCTGAAAAAAGTTGATTGTTTATTAACTGGAAAGTAAAACGAGGGTCATTGGTGATGGACCTCTTAATTTTGATGCTCGGTCAAGTGAGAAGGATGACACCTAAAATCTCTCATAAAATTCCCTTTCTGAACTTCCACACCACAACAACGAGATCAGTTTGAGCCGCGACACATTTAACGTACATCATTCGCGCTACACGACGGATCATCAGTACCATCAGGCTCGAACCCACAACTCGAAGGCAACAACTCCCGGCCTCGAGTTTACAACATTACCATTAAGCAACCACGACTTCTTTGTTGTTGTTTTTATTAACATCGCATAGAAATAACACCAGGGCTATTAATGACGGACCTCGAACTTTTGATCCTCAGTCAAATGACGAGGATGACACCTAAGCTTGCACCTCTCTCTTCTAACTTCCACGCTATGTCAACGGGAGGACCTCAACAGATTTTACGTGCGTCAACCTTGGCAACTCGACAGGTCTTTATTGGCATCAAGGCTCGAATGCCCAGTTCGACAAAAACCGCCGGAAGTGAATCTGCAACCATGACCACTAGGCTACCGGGGACACTCGATTCTTTTGAAAAGAGATGTTTAGGCTTGAAAATTACTGGTATACATTATTTAAACACTTTTATGACAGTATTATTTGTCATTAATATATTTTATGCTTGGTGTTTGCTTTGTGACTTTTAAATCGAAGAACTGGTGTACTTCAGCTAATGTTTCATAAAATAAAAAAAAAAAATTAGGAATTAATGTTATCTACTGAGACTGCTTATATAACAACAATAAATAAAACCGATTCACAAATAAATAATTAATAATACAAAAGTTATGGTAAAGTTATTTAAATGCACAAGAGATTTCAAGGATATATCCGTATGTGATAGTATTTCTTTCAGTTTCCATAATTATGCACAAGCATTTGGTCTCAAATATCTTTAAAATATATTTTTAACAAATACTTACAGTACTTATTTGAAAACACACATATTTAATAGCTATTTTTCTATAATCTCATCATAGGCTGTCATAAACATTATTTTGTAGCTTATATTTCTTGAAATTGATAAGATTTTCATCAAATTAATTTCGATATTTATAGAAATAATAAGAGAAAATTACAAATTCGTGATGTATGATTTTGACAAAGAAGATAAGATGACTTTAGATAATTATATATTATGAATAATTTACGTTATGATTGCTTATGCACACACATACGCATATATATATATATATATATATATATATATACACTAATTAAAATGTATATAAACTAATAATAAATTACAAAACTACAGCAGAAGTAAATTATCTAAATTTAAAATGCAAAATTAAAACTTACAATTATCACAAATTAATGGATACATTTGCTGTAAATATATATCGAAATATAATAACACTAAGACATTAAAATAAAATAAATGGATTAAACTGCAAGTACTATAAAAAGACGAAAAGAAAATAAAGTTTTTAAATTGCTGTAAGTATAATATTAGGTAAAAATATATACATTAATACATAAGAAATATGTATATAGTCTTATAACAAATTACCAAAAAGTAACAATATAAAACTTAACTAGATTTAATATGTAATAATAAAAATAATAATTTTAAAATGTTCTATTGCTTCTAAGGTCATAATAGGCTAAAACATCGCCCCAACTTATACTGCATAACTCAAGAAAAAAAATGTAAGAGAATAAATTAAAAAGTGAAGAAAAAGTAATTCAAAATTATGTCTCAGATTTGGTACTGATACATATATATCTATTTGTAAGTTATTAGTCTTTTCACAATAGATTGGATAGAGTCAAATGTGTTTAGTCATTCTGTCAACTATGAAGACTTAAAGTTCGTATTAAGTACAGTACATGTAATTTAATGCATTTATCCTCGCTAATATATCCACATTTACATAACTAAAAGATTTCGTATCATAAATTTTTGAAGCGAAAAGATAAGTGGAAATTCTACAACTTCCATTTACAAAACGTTGATTTCGCTTTGCCATCTCCTGATTGTCTAATTTGTTTGGTCGAATAATTGCCTTCTCTCTCCAAAATTTCATCTAGAGCATTTATGTACACGAAACTAAATATCTAATATAAGTTAAATAAATAATACAAGTTAATCTTAGATATTTTTTTTGTTACATGAAATATATCTATAACATAAAACATTACGAATAAGTATTGTACTGATTGCATATCAGCAAGTGTTGAAACGAAAGAAAATCTCCTTTCTGATATCTAAAGATTCTAATAAGAAGTTAGTAGTAGAGTAAATATGAATGTTTATTTCTATC
Source organism: Nephila pilipes (assembly GCA_019974015.1). Lineage (NCBI taxonomy): Eukaryota > Metazoa > Arthropoda > Arachnida > Araneae > Nephilidae > Nephila > Nephila pilipes. Next base: position 119,038 of record BMAW01016128.1, read on the forward strand.
TGTAAAGGAGAGGTATTCTAACTTGAATTTTAATAAATAATATACTTTTTAAAAAAAATTCTTGTTTTATAGTGGATTTTGTGTACTTATTTAGAATTAGGAATTATTTCATTCCTTCAGTTTTAAAATGAATTTCAAAATAGTTGAATTCCTTTTCCCATTTTAAGACTATCTCATGTGTGAAGTATTACTTTATTTTATACAATTTAACCAATTTCTGAACAAGATTTTATATTAATTCCTATATTTTATTTGTTTTATTTGCAGTGTTTTTTCTGTATAGACTTTTAGAAGTAGGGTTACTTACACGAATAAAATTAAGTTTTGAGATCCATTAAAATTACAAAATAAATTATGTCGGTTTTGATTAAGTTCTAAAATATATAAAAGTAATTATAATTTTAAAAACAGTTCAAACTCCAAATTGAATAAGGAGTACTTTTTTGAATACTATTCAGTTCCAAAAAGGAAAAAAAGATGAATAACCTGTTATTCGTTTCAAAATTTAAACTTTCTATATTCCTCGTGTTGTAGCTCAGTGCGACATATATAAACAATCACAATTACATCACTATCCTTAAACGATTTAAAATCGTTTATAAATATTCCACAATCTATTTCGCTCGTGTTTTCATGTTGACATGATGTGGAAGGAAGTGCAGCTCAGGTGTCATCCTCGTCACCTGACTTGAGCTCAAAATTACTAGGTCCGTCGCCAATATCGTTTCACTTTGCTTTTAAGAGCAATAAACAACCAATAAACTTTGGTTGAATAGGTCTGGGATAGATGACTCGATTCGTTCATCATCGACCACGAAGCTTGCGATAATAATCTTTGAATGGATTTCATTTGACATTTTATTGTTGCAAATCATCACTTCTTTAGATGTAAAATATTATACTCAACAACACAATTTCTACTAATTTCACAAAAATACATAGAAATTTAATCTTGTAAAATATTTACTTACACTGTGTAAGAAACTATTGATAACGATTGAAAATAACAATAAAAGAAAAAAAAATATTTTCGGAACAATAACAAAGAATTCTTAAGGGGAAAACATGAAAGATAATTATTACGGAGCACTTCTGCTTTTAAATAAATTTTTCATTATTATGAACACTCTTTAATTATTTTACTGAAGTAATTTAAAAGCTATTTGAATCGGTAACAACAACTCCTCCCTCTCTCTTTTTAATTGAAATATGTGTTCTGGCTGTGCCCTTTCCTCTTTTTTTTTTTTTTTAAATTACTTCGATAATGATGCCGTTCAGCTAACGCTTGTTCTCTTGAGAGAGAATTGACGACACCTTTCCGGGCAATTAGGATTCGGTGGCTCCGATGCTTCAGTTACCAGACATGTGGAGGAGGAATTTTCGTTGCCATAGCAACGTACCAATCTAAAATCGACTCCTCACACAAACATAAAGCTGTTTCAAAACTAAAAATAATTGAGTATTTCTCTTGACAGTTAATTCATACGAAAGTCGGCGATAAAATTTTATTTTAAAAGATGATCCAGGACTTAAAGTAAACAAGCATTCGTTTGATAGAATATAAATTACACATTCTGCAAATCAAATATGTAAACAAGGGTATCTGCAACATAAAAGGTGGGCTTTTGCAAAAGGAACTCGTCATGTAAATGCAATTTTTTTGGAGCTGCTGCTACCTTTTGCTAAAAATCATGAATAAAGTGAATTTCATAAGCGAAATTAAAAGCGTGCATTCAAATAGCAATGGATATTGCCAATAAAGCTCAATAATATCTTTTTTTTTAAATTCCCAATTTTTTCTCTTTCTACAATTTTATTATTTTTATTTTAAATCTCAGAGTGACTTGTTCCCTCTATTTGGTTTGGTTTTTTTTCTTCTTATTTTGTTTCTAATTATTTGTTGTTTATGTGACATTTTGTAAATCAGTTTTTTCTTTTTTATTCTGTAAATATATATAGATTTATTCCTGAAAACAGGATTTCATTGCCTGATTTTTGTTCACTTAATACGAGGACTGTTTATTTATTTAATATTTATTTTGTACCATATTTTGCCACACCTGAAAAAGAGCTGCCTATCCATGGCGCACGTGACATGATAGAATCTCGATCAATTGACGAGCATAACACTTGATTTGGCACCTCCCGCCTCCAACGGGAGGACTTGCGACCTCGACCAGATTTAATGAATCTTCCCTGGAGATAAGTATGGAAGCTCCAAACCCTTGCTGGCTCCACTCGGCCTCCTTGGCCAAATCAATCAATAAATCAACATCATAAGCTATAAATACGATTAAATAAATCTGCAATTTGTGGCTTACATTTATAATAGAAAATTATTGGTAGAAATCACGAGTTTATTTCTCCTTTTGGAAACTTAAGGAATTCTTCAGACAATTTCCTTACTTTTCTTTTTTCATTTTGTATCACTATTATTTTAAACAAATATTCATAAAATGCGTAAAAAATAGCCACAAAAAGGAAAAGTAATACTTCGATTTGAAGATTTTAATAAACCTCTTACATTACATTCTCAATATCTCTGTACAGACACAATGTAGATGCCAAGAAACACGCTTCCAAAAACAAAAAAAAAAGTGGGAGGGGATGCTTCAGGGTGAAATTGTCTATCGAATGAAGATATAAAAAGCGCCTTTTATCGTGTCATTCACGATCGCTCAGTGAAATAGAAAAGCCCGTTTTAGAAACAAAGCAACCAGCGGCGGTTTCAGGTATCCAGTTCACAACGCGAATATTATTTCAAAGCATCGCCCTGCGGTATAATATCGAAAAAGTATTATTCCTTTCAAATATAAAATGCATTTTTTGCACAAAGCGACCGGTAACGGGAGAGGAGAGAGACATTGATATTACATTTTTCTCCAAAAATAACACCGAGAGAAAATAAATTTGCAATACTATTCACTTATCCTAGTGTTTCTTATAACTTTCTTTTGTTCCATGAATTCTTCCTAAATGGACCCTTCTTTCTAACGGACTCTTTTATTTATTCGCATTTATACAATATACGTATATGCGAAAAAATAAAAATAGATTTAATTCTATATTTGTAAAATAGAATTATGAGAGGTATTAAAAACCATACCCAGTGAGAAGACATCCAAAAAACAATGTAACGTTAAGTTATTCGTGACCCTTCCCTTAACCAACGTATGGGATTATATTCTGATTTTACATTAGAACCTTACACAAGCTATCACTATTTCCTATAACAGATTGGATTACCAAGACTATGTGCCTGTAATTTCAGATGGTAACGCTTCTACTAGGAAGTACTGTCCGTAAGCTTGAACTTCAGTATATGTTAATTTGCCACAGTGTAAACAACGTCTTTTTTTACTTCTAAAATGTCGAGATTTAGTTTAGTTTAGTTTAGTTTTTATTAACGTCGCACTAGAAGCAACACTAGGGCTATTGGAGACGGACTTCGTAATTTTGAACCACGGTCAAGTGACGAGGACGACACCTGAGCTGGCACCCCCTCTCCTAACATCCACACCACTCCAACGGGAGGACTTTGGGCCCCGAACAGATTTAACGTGCATCAGCCCCGGCTACACGGCGGGTCTTTGGCGGCCAAGGATCGAACCCGCGATTGAACGAAAACCGTCTGCCGCTAGTCCACGACCTTGACTACTAGGCTACCGCGGCCCTAAAATGTCAAGAATTGTGCCAAGTAAAGAGTATTTGCACTATTTCATTCAATTTTATTGCACTATATTATTTCTATAGCGGGGAATTTTATTCCACTATTTTATTCAAAAGAAATCTGCAGCTGAAGTACGCAAAATTCTTGTTGAGACTTACGATGAGCCTGCTCTGTCGGAAACGACATGCAGAAACTGATTTAAACGCTTCAAAAATAATGATTTCGATCTTGGAGATAAGGAACGCTTCTCCTCTGCATTTGGTGGGATCAGCAGGGTATATTTTGTTACAGCCTGCTAAACCGAACGAAGTAATCTCTGGAGATCATTATCGACTGCAATTGAAGCGTTTGAGCCGAGCTCTAAAGGAAAATCGGTCGTTATACGAGTAGAGACAAGTTAATGTGGTTTTGTTACATGGCAAAGCTCGGTCATATGTTGCAATACCGGTAAGAACTTAATTGGAAACACTTAAATGAGAAGTCCTGCCCCATCCGCCGTATTCACCGGACACAGCTCCTTCCATTTGTCACTTATTCCCTTTGATGGCCCATGGTCTGGCCTAAAAGAGCTTCCATTCCTATGAAGATACACAAAAAAAGGTTCGATTTATGGACAACCTCGAAAATCGTGTCATTTTTCCGGTGTGGAATTCATATGCTACTAGAAAAACAGGAGAAAGTAGAGACCAATGAATGGCAATACTTTGTGCAGTGCCTGTTAATTTCGCATTCATTTATTGACCTCGGAGGGAGAAAGGGTTGATTGACCCATGTCCAGCTACTGAAACGAAACCACTAGCAAACAAACCTGGATCATAAATGCTCAAGGTCAAACGTGCTAACCGCGACATCACCACAGCCACTGAATAAATAAAAGAGTAGTTATTAAACGTATATAGATACACATCTCGCGGTAACCTAAAGATCAAAATCATGAGCTGCATGACCGGAGTACGTCAAATCGAGTCGTGGATTCCAGACCTAGTTCCACTCGAGATTCGTCATGTTTAATAATGAAAATTACTACTTATTAAGTGTAACTAGTCCTCAAAGTTTTCTCTTAAGAGGAGAATGGAAGTTAAAGAATAAGGGGTCACCTCACCCACCATCCTCGTCAATTGACCATGGCTTAAAATTACAAAATCCGTCACCAACTGATCTCGCGTTGTTTTTGTGAGTCGTTAATAAACCAAATCTCTCATAATATGGAAATTAGTAAAGAGAGTTAGCAGTTTTGGTGTACTCTTCGCCCTCCGACCGAAGTTCTAAATTCTCTGTCGCCAATAGTTCTCGTGCACTTCTAGAATGGCCGCTGTAACGCGAGCTCATGATCGGCGTCGTTTCCGTCGAGTCGAAGGTGCATGTCTTGATGCTACTAAAGACTCATAGTGTAGAGGAACTACTGCACATTAAATCTATCGAGGCTCAAAATCCTCACGAGCTCAAGAGCGTTCTTCGTCACTTCATCAAGATTCAAAATTACGAGATTCGCCGCCAATAATCTCGTGTTGCTTTTAAGTGCGAAGTTTATGAAAATAGTTAATCATATAATTCTAGTCGACGCACATCTCTCTTTCAAAATACCTTCCACAGCATGGAAGACTTTTAATCTCACGTGACATTAAGTATGCGGAAGCCTTCGATATTCTGCACAACGGGTTTCGAGTAAAATCTGGAAGCAAACATGATCACTCGGCAACCATTTGCTTGTACGTTGAACTTTTTCCGGATTTCTTTTTCTGCTGAACTTAAGATTCTCTAACCAATGCCAGTACACTTCATACTTTTGAACCATGGTAAGATGACTACTGAGTTGTCAACCCACTCAATACATCCAAGATACGCCCTTATGAGGCCTCGATTACTGTTGTTGCTTACTACTTAAAAAAATTTTGATAAGATTTTGTCTAATTCTCTAATATACTGTTGATCATTTTTAATACGAACACTTAATAGTATCTTAAAATTCTTTGCACAGCACTGAATTTCAGGAAGAGCTAAAAATTTCCTACGTTGTATCTTTTATGACCAATTCCAGAAATATTATTTTTAAGTGAACAAAGGTATATCAAATTTATACATTAATAAAGCTGGCTTTATTCTTATATATTACCTAATCAATACACATATTTCATATAGATACATGATCATGAATCTTTTATTTTTGTTATTACTATTTTTGGTAGTCTTTCCATGATTTATTTAAAAACTCCATTACTTTGAAGGCAAAAGAAAAGAAAAATAAATTACTGAAAACTGACAAATTATCGACTTTATCATAACGAAAGAAACGGGGGGAAACGCTATTTCGCCTTGAATTTTAAGTTACACATTCTTAAAGCTGCATTTAAAATTCCATTAATGTCTTTCTTCATATCATTAATTTCCGATATAATCTCAGAAAAATCCAAAATGCCTCTCGTGTTCGTATGTGAAAGGAAAAGAAAACAAGAATGTTATAAAAAGTTTTTCAAGCGTGTTTTTTTAAAGAAAGAAATCGCAGACAGTAATGGAGTCGGCAAAAGCTTTTTGAATTTTTATCACGAGGTAAAAATATCTACCTTTTGATAGATGGTAGTGAAATGCTTAAAGCATATTTTTGGCCTTATTTTCATATTTTTTCAGGCTAAAGTTGCGAAAAAATTTCTGGGATTCGCTATAAAAGGCATTCCATGGAATATGTCTACTCTCTATATTGAAAACGTGTTTGAAACGAGGGAAATAAATCTCATCTGTCGTCACACTTCTATTATATCTTAAGGGAACGAAATGTGGATTGTTAGAATAATTTGGCATAATTTCATTAACCCTTAATACTCAAAATATATACAATACTCGAGATTGATTACAATATATACAAAAAGAGCGAGAAGCTGGAATTAAATCATTGCAGTATGTGCAAATGAATTAAAACAAAACGAAAAAAGTATGCAGAAACTTGGATTAAAGAATCAAACGATTAAAACGTACAAGGAAATTGAACTTATAATTCTTTATTACTGAATTGATTTTTAAAATCTTCCGTAGAAAGCCTACGGAATATGCCATTCTTCACATGAATTCGTAATGGCCACTAGACATTACAGTATAGGAGACAAAACATAGACCACATTTTAAACCAAAAAAAAAAAAAAAAGAAAGAATTGATTCAGATAGAAATGAAAATTATTAAAAAATACTCTGCTCTCTTAAAGATACTGAAGTAAGAATATGAAATTAGTGTTCGAACGCTTTATTGAAGGGAAAAGTTTTCCAATTTCGGATACTATATTTTAACAATACGCGAAGACAGCCTTGACGCTTTGGTTACCTCTTCATTCAAAACTCTTCTCTGAATAAAAGCATTAACTTCATAAACATCCTACTCCAAAAAGGCCGTTTTGTCATAGTTTGTCACAATCATTGGCATTTTATTGTGTGGGCAGTAGACTTGTGTACGCACCGATTTTACAGTATAAAAATTGTTTGTTTATTTCTACATATCGAAGATAACAGCCATGTTTCCGTAATGGAGCCTTTCGATTTTTCAATCATTGATGCATGTCTCTGCAGCAGAGCCTTTTGAACGTTAAAGCTTAATATTTCCTCAGAGAAACAAAATGGTTTCCTCTATGATTCACTTCATTACTTTGAGTTACGATCAAGTGTGTGATGTGAATAACTCCTTAGCTGATTCTCTTTCCTACATACCACACAGAGTTACCCAAGAATTTTAATATTTCAGTTCCGCTTATTGCGTAAATAAACTTCCAGTATTTCATTAGATTCTTTAATAGACTAGGGATTTACAGATTAATCATTTAACTTCTTAATAATAACAAGATGTTTAGAAAGGAAATTTGTATGTGTAATTTTTGTATTCTGTGTGTCTCCGTTTGAAAGAAATTCAACAAGGAGAAATTTCTTCGCATTGCAAATATTTATATGAAAAGTAATGCGTTTTTTCAAATCGCACGACAGATTTATCTTATATATATATTGTTTTTCGAAAAATTCTAATTGTAGCGATTTAGAAAAAAAATAGTAAAGGCGCGTATTTGCGGAATATATGTAAAATATCATATTTTCCTTCTCGTGTCTTACTAACTTGAATGAGTGAAAAAAGAGAGTATGAAAAAATAAATTAAAAAAATATATAGCAAGTTATCATAATGGTTTTTCAGCATAAGTTACAAATTTCTTTGAAATATCTTTGGCAGGAAGTATATAAAAGACACTACACTCGCGTTTTTATCTGATAATTGAAAAGTAGTTTTTTTTTAAGGTTTGATTACTGATGGCAAAATAAATAAATAAATAAGTTTCATAATATATTAAGATTTATAGGCATAATCCCAATTTCTTTTTTAAATCCACCCTTTTTCTATTTTTATGGGATTTTAAAAGCATTTAATTTCTTCATAATATAACCGCCATTATTATTTCACCAACAATAATAATTACTAATTAATTATAAGAAAAAAATTTGTTTTAATCATCAGGATTTGAAGTTATATCTATTTAAACAATAATTTCTCTGCAATTTGTCGCCTTTACTTAATTTGTTATTAATATTTTTATTTATTAAGGAGTAAAACTAACAAGAAATGATAACATAAAAATTTAACCCTATTAATCCCCCAAATATTTAACCTAAATAGCATTAATACTTACTTAACAAAAATTATTTTATTTATCTCCACTTAAAATGCTCTTCTTTGAATAAATTTTTTTTATTTGTTATTGAATCTTTTTTATTATATAGAAATGAATAATCGTGAATGGATATAAAACCTATAAACCAATAAACAATTTAACTGAAAGAATGTTAGTAAGTATAAACAAAATTTATGTAAGTATAAACAAAAGGTATTTATTTTCATTTGAAATATTTTTTCTTGGAATAAAAACTGTTTCCTTTTAATACTGAAAACAATTTGTTATAAAGAAATGAAGTACACAATTTTAAAAATATAATTTCTTTTAAACTATGCAAATAATATACTTTTTTATTCATGCGTATTAATTTTTGAAAATTCAGTTTTCGCCTTAATCCGCTTTTAGTCTGCCATTTGCCATTCTAAATAAATGATAACTAGCTAAGAATGAAATATTTACTTTAATAAAATAAAAACTGTTATGAGTCTTTGCACATAATTTATTATTATTTTCCAAAATTAAAATTATTTCATTGCAAACTTTATCCGAAATGTTTGAACAAAGCGAACTAAATTTTCAGTGGATTCAATTTAAATTTGGTCGCAGAATTGTTAAAAATAAACGGATTTCTTTTATGAAGTCTTTGTTCTCGGAACATCATTCAAAAACTCCATTCAAATTTTTTCCTGCAATTTTCGATCAATCTAAGTCTTAAATTTCTAAAAACCCTAGACGGAATGATCACTAACAATTCGATTTGTAAGAGCTTTTCAGCGAATTCTATCGGTTTTAAATTGGTTGAGTTTATAGAAAGAGATCAAACCTGAATATAAATATAACGCTAGCTATGCATATTTCTTCTCTTCCTTATTCTATAAAGTATTATATTTTAATCTATAAAAGACAATAAATTCAATGAACCCACAATAAAGGGCTCTGTGAATATTAAGTTTTCTAGAGATTCAATGTAATTTATTACTTAAGAATTCATTCTACACCTGTAATCTGAAGAATTATTTCTTCCTTATTACTGGTTCCAGAAATCAAAAGTGTTACAGTGCTCTTATAATAAAGGCATAACACTGGTGCTTCGATCTTTGCAGTATTAATTGTGTTCCTGAGTTTATGTTTTTAGTCACCCGTTATTTAAGAGTTTAATGAAAAAAAACTATGGATTTTCAAATATTAATTTCTTCTCCGTATTTTTAGTGGCAGCGATAGGCTAGTGGTCATGGACGTGGACTAAAAGCCGGCGTTGTTTTCGTCGAGTCGTGAGCTCAAGAGCTGATCGTATTTAAGACCCTCCGTGTAACGAAGCTGATGCTCCTTAAATCTGTCCCAGGGCGTGGTGTGGAAGTTTAAAGAAAAAGGTGCCAGGTCAGGTGTCATCCTCGTCACTTGACCAAGAATATTACAGATCCACTGCCAATAGTCCTTATGTTACTTCTCAGTACCAACGTTAATAAACAATCACACCACATCACATTCACATTTTTAATGTTACCACAGACGAAAATGTTTCAGATAGTACATATTTTTCATGACACATGGCGTTGCTGAATCAAGGTAATGATGTCATTGTGTGCTGTCATTTGCAAAACAACCAAAACAAATGTGAAACTGATTGACGGATTACTTTTGATTCCTACCTCGTCGAGTTGTCTCCGTTCTGTGAGATTTGGATTCATTATACGCCTGACACCAAGCAACAACAAAAAGAATGAGTTGATCTTGTGAATCTGCTCTAAAGAAGGCGAGGGCGGCCGGAAAAGTCATGACAATGACTTTTTGGGGTGAAAAAGGCATTGTACTCAGAGACTTCTTTGAAAAAAAGAAAAACTATCAAAAAGCAATATACTACAGTGAGTTACTTCATTCCCATTCCTGACGCGCGTACTTTTTGAAACGCTCTCGAATGTGCTAAAACAAATTTGTAAATTTGTTTCAAGATTCCTCTGCTCTATACCTTCTCTACAATGAAAAGCAGAGATTTCAGCTAAAGTTAATAAGTTAGAAGCTAGCAGCGAAAACATTAAATGAGTTCACAGTTTCTTTTGATAACTTAACAAGCCATTCTTGGCCAGGTTTATAAAAACGTATAAAGTAAAAGAATTTCGTACATAAGTATTAAATCTTTTAATAAAATATATCCTTTTTTCGTTTTTTTTTTTTTTTTTTTTTTTTTGGTTTTAAAGAATTTTTATTCGTCATTCGCTCTCGTCATTCGTAATTTTTTTTCCACCTTTTAAAATCTTTCTCTAGAATATGAGAAAATTTAGGTGAATAGACTTTTTAAATTTCCATCAAGCGTTTTACATTATTATTCTGTTAAAACTTATAGAAACTCTATATATATCATACTAACCGAAATTTAGATAAAATTGCTCTCGTTTTGAAAGAGAAAACATTTTATTGCTCTTTTAATTATCTTTACCGCGTTTTAATGTGTATTAAAATCCCACGAGTATAAGAAATACCCTGATTTTTTTAGACTTAAAAGTTAAAAATTCTTTTTATCAAATATATATTTTTTATTTAAAGATATGTAAAAAGATATTTTTCTAAATTATCATAGAAAATATTAAATTAATAATAACTGTCATCTATTATATGATCATTGGATGTTAGTCTAAGGATTACGGTGTTGAAAAAAAAAGTTATGTTTCGAAGAATTGAGTAATTTACTAATAACCATAATACTATCAATATAAAAGAATTCCTCCCTATTTATGTATCTAACTTTTGAAATAGATAGGTCCCTTATATAAGTTAAATAAGTAATATAATGAATTGACGAACAACAACCAAAATAATTAAATGACTTTATTACACCTATCATATCTTGATAATGTACGATAATTTTTGGCATTTTATTAGTAAAATACAGTTTAAGATAGTTTTACGAATTGATTCGCTCATTAAGTTAACCTCTAATTCTAATTACTTATTCATGAAATTACACTGCTGGCCATTCAAATTGCAATATCATGAAGGAAAGAAAAAAAAAAAAAAAAAAAAAAATTATTGTACGTAAACGGTATGGCATGAAGACAAAATTATTACATTTGCAAGCACTTTGGGGGTTCAGAGGGGATGCCAAATTAATAGAAAGAGCTGCCACCCCTGGTAGCTAAAACGACCCTTACCCGGTTTGGCATGGAGTCGAACTGGGTTTGGATAACAGAAACGGGCAACTCATTCAATGCTGCTTCAAGTCCGTGCCATATTTCATCAACCGTATCAGCAGGAGAGGAGTGGAGGGCCAGTCTCAGATGTTTTCAATGGGTGATATATCTGGAGATTATGCACGCCAGGGAAATAATATAACACCCTGTGTATCGAGGAAGGCCAGAACACGACGTGCAACACATGATTTTGCCTTATCTTGTTGGAAGATGGCGCTTAGCAGGCTTCTTAGATAGGGCACAACCACTGGATGTAAAATGTCAGAAATGTATTTAACTGCGTTCAAATTACCGTCGATCCGAACTAGAGATGTGCATGTCGAGCTCCCAATGGCTGCCCAAACCATCACACCAGGTACATAGCCTCTATGCCAATATTGTATGCTAGCAGGTGATAAGCGATCTCCTCGAAACCTCGAACTCGTATACGGCCATCAAATTACTGCACACAGAACCGGGACTCATTTGAAAAGAATGCATTGTGCTACCCTTGTATCCAACTTTGTCGTGCGGCGCACCCCCAGTATCCACTAATAGAAATCCACAACCAGCGGATACTGCAAATATGCCCATTTCCTGACTCATGGATTGTGATGTGGTTGTACAGTTTTGCAGTACCGACTTCACAATATGTCGGTGGATTTGAACCATTGCGACGGGCAATATCACGGAGCGATAATCCACTCGATAGACAATTACCCTGCCTCTGTCAAATTCCGATACTTGATGGTAAGATTTCTTCTTATTATTAGAGACTTAGCATGATATTCTGAGCAAACTCCGACCTTACAAAACGCTTTCCGAATGAGAAATCCACTACATAACTTTCTTTTATGCAGTGTTTCAGATGTTTCTCTCTGCTGCGTCGTCTAAATGCGCTGAAATACTAATCATTTGCATATCCTAACCTCTTCTTCCTTTCAAGTGATTTTGACATTCCTCAGACCATTCCTTCCTGGTGTTACAATTTTAATGGCCAACAGTATATATACGATATAACATGAAACAATTATCAAAATGTTATACATTAAAAAATTCTGAATACTTGATAAGTACATTTTAAACACAGAGAACTTAATTTAATAATAAATGTCAATTAAAAAGGTTCAAAAATACCCATGTTAGATCTCAGAAATGGTATATTAGTAATGGAAAATAGAAATGAAAGGACTCCTTCAATTTCATCCATTGGTCCTTCCTTTTCCTAAGAAATCTATGAATATGACGCAATTCGCATCCTTTGAAATTTATCAGAAGCGTCTCATTGTTTTGATTGTTGCTCGACTTCCGATGCATAATAATAAATCCACATCTCATAAACGGTGACAATTGGACACAAAAGAACGACGACGAACAACAATTAAAACTAATCTATGATTCACAGTCTAACTTGTTTCAACTCTCTTTAACTTATAGCAATACACATTGGGGACATTAACTTGGCTTAGCAATGGCATTGTTCGTAAAAATCAGGACTTTTTCAATCACCATCGTATTTCTGTATCTAAATTTCAGATAAAATTTTCTTCGAAATAATCTGGCAGAAAAATGTAGCGAAGGAAAATTTTCAACCTTATATAATAAAATTCTATTTATATGTTGGAAAGACTTTTTTGAAATCATTTGATGAATCCTGAAAATATCGCTCAACAAAACATTGAACAATTAGAAATATGGCATAATACTACTTAACGTACATTATGATTTTGTTAGGTTAAAAATCTAGTTAACGGATAAATAAGGTGGTTGTTTTTTCCTGGCTCGTTTAAGTAAATTCACCTTTATCACTGTGACTTTTCAAAAAAGGGTTTTCCCAAAACTTCCAAGAAATAAAATTTAAAGTATATCTTTACAGAGCTTTTATTATATCATATTTCCTTTTCCATTCTATCATATTTCTTTCTGCTGTTTTCAAAAAATGGAAATATGTTCTTGAGTTTCATTATACGAGCTTCACATTCACAAATGAAATATAAAAAAAATTATACGATATTGTCCTATAAAATTTTACTTTTCGTCTGAGGAATACATACAATTTATTCTGAACAGTAATCCAAAAATCAAGAAAAGAGGGAGAACGGCGTTTATCTATTCTATTTATTGTATTTTATACGTGCTAATTATATATAAATTACTTTTTACATTATTTACAACGACAAAGGACCTCCAAATAGATAATAACATTCTTTATCCCACTTTCCGGAGAACAAATTACTCCCAAAAAATGGAAAACCCACCTTTCGCGGTCAAGAATTAAGTGTAATCTGAAACCTTTCCCATGATCCCATGCGCTCTCACTTTAGACGAGATACAGCGTCTCCTGGCAGTATTCAAATTAATTATTTTTCACACATATATTTGATTTAAATAAAATTTCTTGTTTTGATATCTAAAATAATACTTATTTTCTCAGTCATGTAAAGATTTTTCATAATTGGAAAAAAAAGAAACTATCTGAAAAAATTCTTTCTGTAAATCTTCCTAAAAGTGTGTATTTTTTCAATCATTGATTAAAAAACTACAATGATTACAGACGAATACAATAATTAAAATAATAAGAATTAGCTTCGATTTCATAGCTAGGAAGGCATCACTGAAATTGACGTTTTTACAAGTTTTATTGTATTTCTAGAAGCAGCAGTACCTTCCTACGATAAACACTTAATTTTGTTTTAAAAAGGTTGAATTGTTTGCTCTTGATTTAATATCTTCATTTTATTTAGCACTAGCTGGAGTACCCAATGTTTGTATGAATGAATTTTTAATTTTTGAAAGAATACTTTTGTGTAATAATTATTTCGAAAAAGAATCCTTATTCTGATACAGATAAAAACAAATGAATAAATATTATAATCCCCTCCCCAAAAAACTCTCTATTATGCATAAATTTTTGGAATTAAAACTAGATCGGATGTCGTGTGACATAATATGCACTATAGCTATATGATTATCTTTTAGATGGGGCAAAAAAGGCGAAATAGCGGAGAACTCACTAACCGCTTGTGATAATAAAAAATATTTATATAAAATTCTATTAACACTCTTCTCAATTCTTTCTTTGAAAGAGGGTCAAATGGTATGCCGTATAAATACCATGTCGTTTGGATCATTATATTTCTGATTAGAATGATTTTAAGATAATGAATTGGAAACTGAAACTTTTCAGTGCTTTTTGTAAAAAATGCTCCCTAAAACTGGCTAATTAGCATACAAGTCCAAAACAAAATCTCTCTCTCAGCGCTCTTTTTAAAACACTTAAATTACTCGGATAATGTAAGAAAGTGAAACATCACAGTCATTCCATGAAGTTTCCTTCTAGAGCTAAGTTGAAAAGTATACTAAAATTACGATCAAATTGCTTTATCATTGAATAATAAAAATTCTATAGTAAAGTTTTGAAAAAAACCACTTCGAGATACACACCATAATGACCTTTTGTCTCAGCATACCAAATCTCGTACGTCTGGGTCTCTCCTTTTTTTTTTGTGCAGCGCTGCCTACACATCCACACACATATGTGGCCGCGGTAGCCTAGTGGTCATGATCGCGGACCTGTGGCAGACGAAGTTTTTGTCGAGTCGTAGGTTCGAGCCCTGATGCCATTAAATACCTACTATATAAGGGAGCTGATGCACACTAAATCTGACGAGGTCCCAAGTTGTGTTGAAGTTTGGAGATGGAGTTGCCAGAGAGCTCAGGCGTCGTCCTTGTCACTTGACAGTCCTCACCCTCAAAATTTCGAAATCGTCACTAATGGCCCTCGTGTTGCTTCTCAGTGCGATGCTAAAAAGCAATCACATCCTACACACATATGCTCAAAATCTTTTTTTTTTTATTCATATAGTTAATATATTAAATACCAATATTTATAGATAATATCCAATAATATATCAAAATTATTTAATTAAATAAGTACAATATATTATTGGCAATTATTAAGAATCTGGTTGTGTTAGAAAAAAAGGATATATTTTTTGTATTCAATGCATTTAACTGAATTAAAACCAGCATAAATTTTATAAGCTCAAAATTTACGTATAATGTTGGGTATTATTATATAAAATTTTTAAGTGGAAAAATAATATTAAGTTCAATATTGCGTGTGCTCATGCAGTTAATCGAATAGTATCAAACATGAATGATTTTTGCTCTATTTTCAATATTTCACAAAAAGGTAATGAGGTAACAAAAAAGTATGTATTATTTCATGATAAAAGCAGAGTAAAAATATTAAGAAACTCTACATTAAAATTTTGATTCTCGAACCAAGTATTGACAAATTAAAATTGGCAGTAGCAAAGCAATTAAATACTTGATGTCACTTAAAGGGAAATGCTTAATTTAGATTTTAAATTCCTTTCAGTTAGTTCATTAACAGGCTTCTTTTCATCTTAACGCTCTTCACGGAAAATGAGAATTTTAAAAACTTTCCTGAGTAAACACAAGTTAAATTGGTGAACCGTTTCCTCTTTGATATGCATGTTACTCAACACGAAAATATCTCTCAGATTACAGTATCATTATTTTTGGTTTTATTTCATTTTGTTTCAGTTTTATTTTTCTCCCATCGTAGAATAGATCCTATTGTATTAACCTGTTAATTGCAAATAATACCGTCTCTATAGTCGAGTCATTAAAGTGCTGCTACAAAAATTTAAAAGGAAAAAAATTATTTCCGTTAGCGATCACTTATAAAGTAACTTACAACCGAGTGACTTTTCACCTTTGAAGTATCTTTAATTCCCTGGAGTGTTTACCTTCAAAATTCGCGGAACTACCTTTCTATTTGACGAAGTCGTTACATTTTTGAGTCCATTTTGGGAAGTGACTCTTCCGAAAGATCCATTCAGTGCCTATATGAGGTTTACTTTATATTTAATTGGCTCAAATAGTTACAGGATTTGGAAGTGAAACATTCACAAGACAAACTAATATGTAAATTGATCTGTTTCATTTAAACAAACTATATTACATAGTGTCAACTTGAAAGGTGTCACAAAAGTTAGTGCCAGCTTGAGATAAACGATAATAACGAATTATATAAATGCGGAATAAATGCAAATCGTAACTAAAGTATCTATTTTAACATATATAAGGAACGCATTTTTGCCAAAATTTCAGGTCTCAAAAATGGAGGAGGACCACTTACTCTGGTATAGGATATATATTAACAAATTATTTGAAACTCAGATTTTCATAACACACAGTACAGCAATTATCTTAACGATAAGTGGAGGAGTGTATACTTTCTTCGGGAATAATGTGAAGAAAAAAGTGATAGGGATGCTGCGACCCCCTAGCGATTTCAGAGTTTTTTATATTACTTTTATTCAATGTTCTTGCGTCTTGTGCATTCGAGTCAATATCCAGATAATCCCACAAGAATGTAGTCAACAACGGGTGAGTTTCATCCATTTCTGATGGCCTTTCGGGATTTTGCGGAATTCACATTTTAGCTTAAATAGCCTCACACACCATATTCAAGTCATTATCACTTCACTCCTGACACAAAAAAAGTTTCAACCAATAGTATTCCATATTTTTATCCTGTAATTTTTTTTAACTTGATGTTCTCAATGTCTTCTTTTTTGCTTTTAAATCTTAATTTTCTTGAGAGGCAATATTTTTACGATTGTTTTTATATTTAAATTTGATAGTCTGGCCAATTAACACGCCGAAGCAACTTATCCACAGCTATTCGATTAGAGATTAAAGGCTGAAAGACTTAAGTGCTCCGACAACCATCCAACCATACTACTTCACTACTAGTACTACTTCTGAACTTTATCAACAATTCTTTTCTTCCGTTGTTTTATCACTTTGGACCTTATCCCCATTTGGAAGAATGGCGATTGTTTAGACATCCTACAACGGTTCACCTTTAGAAATAATGCTTCAAACCCCATTCAGACACGCGCAGTTTTGATCATGTCAATTAATTTAACTGAAACTACAGTTATTAATTTGATATATAAATAAATAAATAAATTGTACTCTATAATGTGTCATCCTTCCAATTACTTTCTACATCCCAAGATGGAACATCCTTTTCTCTCTCGTTAGTTTGATTACCATTAACCACAACATTACGATCACTGGACTGTGTAAATTTACCTATAAAATAATTCAATTTGAAGGTTTACTAAAATTAAATTGCTTAATTATTCCTAGAAAGAAGGACTTAATATCAACAGTAAATGCCTCATCATACATGACCTTTCAGTCAATTTTATAATAATTTTCTGTTAGAAACTTTGTTCGGACCTTCTGAGCATAAACGTTTTTTCGTTGGAGCTTGTCCACCTAGTTTTGACTTAAGGGCAGCGGTAGCCAAGTGGAAATGGTCGCGGACACACGCTCGGTAGTTTTCGTGAAGTCGTGGATTCGAGTCTTGCAACCACTAAAGACCCGCCTTGTATGCGGGACTGATGCACGTTAAATAATCTCCAACACAAAATACTCAGTCAGTTTCCAAGACATTTTTTACAAATTACACAATGCTTTTGTATGGATTTATTATCAATTAACGTCGCATTTAGAAGCAATACGAGGGAAATTGGCAACGAACCACGTACTTTGAATTTTGGTCAATTGACGAGGACGACACCTGACCAGCGCTTTTCTCTTCAAACTTCCACGGGAGAACTTGAGACCTCGACATATTTAATGTGCATCAGGTACGCTACTCGGCGGATCTTTAGTGGCTTCATGACTCGAACCAACGACTTAACGAAAATAACGTCGACTGCGAGTTCACAAACAAAACTACTAAGCTACCACGGCCATATTATACAATATTAACACGATAATTAGCAAGTAACGTTTATATTTGGATTCAAAAATTCCTGATACTGTTATGAAGTCTTACATGTTTAGGACGAGCATCAGGATAAAGTGATGTGAATCTGTGGCCGAAATAAAAATAAACATTTGGTTTTGTTGTAATTTTTTGCGAATGTGTTTTAAATAAAAATACAGAAAACCAACAGTTGATTCTAATTAAGCTTTTTTATGTACAAGTAAAAAACATAATTATATTAGTTAACAAAAATGTATTTAATTTCGTTACATTTCTTACTGACCGGGTTTAAATCCAGATCTTAAATTAACATTTATGCAAAAATTTCGAAACCTAATTTACTTATTAGATTTTATATATCTTTATAAAAACATAATTTTTTTTATCCTTTTTCATTTACCTACGAGACCCCCGCCTCGAAAAAATCAATCAAATATTTGGTTTCCTTTTTCAGACATATTCAAATAACATAATATATTGCCAATTATATTTATTCAAAAAATTTTCAGTGAGCCCTAAATTTTAGTTTTCGGAAAGACCTTTTTTTTTTTTTTTTTTTTTTTTTTTTTTTTAATAAAATATTTTATAGAATTTAAAAATTATATAACATTAAAAAATACTGAGGATCTTAAATTATATATATATATATATATGCATATATATTGTTTATGCAATTTAAGATCTTATATAAGTTTTACTTTCTATAGTAGAGTTAAAAATATATTACTATTAAACATTAAAGAAATGTTACAACGAATTTATATTAAGAAATGCTTAAAGTTTTCAAGAAAAATAAATTTCTCTATAGAATCTTAAAAAAAATTGCTTTTATATACCGTATACACTCATACGTAGTTCGATTATTCCTTATTAAATAAGAAATGTTCATCCACTTAATTAGTGTTAACAAAATCTAATAATAAAATAACGGTAAATTAGAAATTGAACAACCTAAAAGTATTTTTTAAGTAAATATAATGATATTTATTACTGTCATTTCAAAATAAGATAAAATTAAGTCAGAAAAGTTTTAGGAAAAAAAGTTTTCTTTAGAATTAAAATACCAAAAAATTTCTGCTTAATTTATTTGCATTAAAAAAAAACAAATTTTTGCATAGTAACGACAAAGGAAATCAAATTTTACTAATAAGAAAATTTAACACCATAAATATTATTAAAAAATAAGCAGACTAATTTAATAACAATTATTCATATTTACGCATAAACGTTTTTGTAAATGCTTTGATCTTAGACGAGAATATTTATCACTAATTATGCTACCTGCTTTCAGAAAAAATATTTCGGACAGAGCATTGACGTCCCTAGTTTATTAAGTTTTCTCTTTAAAAAATTACACAGGTTAGTAATATATAAATATAAATTGATTTATTTTCATCTCTATAAAAGGTCTGGATCATAGTGTTAAAGACAACTCTTCTCTGGATATATATATATATATATATATATATATATATATACTCAGTCGGCTACTGAAGTTCACACCTTTGTACTTAAAAATAAGGCAGATTAGTACACAAATGTAAAATCTAATGTGTGTTTCTTGAGTTTTTTTTTAAAAAATTTTATTTTTATTTTTTGTTGATCTTTGGGGTGATATAATTTCATTAAATTCAGTTCATATATACAAGCCATTTTCTTCCAACGTAGCTCACACTTCTGATTATGAATTTTTTCCTTATAGTTTGCTTCAACTCCTTAACCATTCCCATATACATATATTTCAAATAGCATATTGTTGAGGATCTGCAATAATGCGTCCCTACACTGCTCCTCTTATAACTGGAAAGAGACATTTCTAAACGTTTTTTCCTTTGTTTTCCGGTAACGCATTAGGCAATGACCCTCTCGATCTAGGCGACACGCTTAACGACTATAATGACAAATTGAAGATTCTCGAAAATACTTGAATTTTTCTTGATATCTCTATGAAGAAAAAAAATGAATTCTTCGAGAATTTTTTCTGTGATGTCACACTTGGTAGAGATTGCTATACAAGCGCAGAATAGCTGAAATCAGTGAGTCTGCCCTTGAAGCGCAAAAGTATCACGTCTGCCCACCATTTTGATTTCGTGGACCCTATGGGGTTTTAGTTTAGTTTAGTTTTTATTAACGTCGCACTAGAAGCAACACGAGGGCTATTGGCGACGGACCTCGTAATTTTGAACCATGGTCAAGTGACGAGGACGACACCTGAGATGGTACCCCCCCCTCTCCTAACTTCCACGCCACGCAAACAGGAGGACTTTGGGCCACCAGATTTAACGTGTATCAGCCCCAGCTACACGGCGGGTCTTTGGCGGCCAAGGATGGAACCCGTGACTGAACGAAAACCGCCGGTCGCTTGTCCACGGGAGAATTTCGACTTTATTTCTCAAATCTTCACTATTTGATCTATTTGAATGCAATAAAGTGCACCTGAAAGAGCAAAAAATATTGAAAAAAGCTTTTGTGGAATTACTTTTTTTCCCGATTTTTAAAATTATTTTTACTCGTATTTTAATTATTCGTTTGCGAGTTTTCTGGTCTTAAAGAATATTTTTAAATATTTTTAAAAATCGGAGGGAAAAAGTAATTCCACAGAAGCATTTAGCTTTTTTTTTTTTTTTTTTTTTGGTTTTTCAGATGCCCTTTATTTTATTCAAATAGATCAAATAGTAAAGATGTGAGAATTGAAGTCAAAATTCCATAGGATTAACATTACTTTCTCGAAATCAAAATGGCGTGTAGACGGGAGCATAAGTACGTGCTAGTTAGCTGGTGAGCTGAGCATTATTGAACGTTCTATTACTCTTAATACCAGTACTTTGATATCTGTTTGTATTTCTAATCTGTACAAAAGTTGCATTTGATCCTGTTGTATCGCTAATATGTACAAGTATTGTGTTTCCTGTTGTGCTGCTATTTTGTACAAGTTTTTCTACCTGTGGTACGTCTTTTCCTGAATATTTGTGAACAAAGCAATATTTTCCATTATCCCCTTTGTTTGACTGTTTTCATCGCACAACCACATGATGATTCTTGTTTTTGTCAATAAAAATAAAACCAAATATGATGAAAATAACACAGACTTAGATAGTTGTCTTGTTAGTCCTGATGCTTCCTAAATCAAGCTATTTTCGATGCTACGTGAGCCATCTCTTCGATTTTCTAAGGACTTATTGAGCGACTCGCGTAGTGAAGTATGACCACGTGAAACTATTTTTAATTATTTTGCTTATTTTGAATTTTTCTCCATATCCTGTGACAGAAAAAGAGAAAAATTCAAAATCAAGCAAAGCGTAGTTTCTGCAGTCAGTAGTAAAGGTACACATGTATATAGTACACCTGTTATATAATTTAAATTGCATATATAATTTTCATTACAATTAATTTGATACAAATTGCTTTCTTATAATTGGTTTTAATACTCCATTACTAATCAGCCAAGAATGATTTTTAAGTGGAAGTTGAATATCAATTCGAAGATCTAAAAGTGTTGTAGAAAATGTTATCAACATGTAATTTATAGTTCGGTATGGAAGAGATCTGGTGCAAAATCAAAGCTGATTCACAGCAATCAATCGCATTATTCATCTTGCTGCTGTACGAAAAATGTTTGCATCTGTAATTACCCTTAGTTTAAATCCTAAAGCTTCGAAGCTAACAATTACACATGTTTTAAATAATTGTGATATCAAAAAAGAAATATCAAAATAAAGGAAAAAGCCAATATTTACTGATATATATATATAATAATAATAATAATAATAATACAAAAAGGAGCTGTACTAAAGAGGATTGCAGACAAGTATTACTGAAGGTTACATTTTCGATGATAAAAGTTTTAACTATTATTGTCACATACTCAAGAAAAGAAAGGGACTTGATTGGTTCGGATGTTTTAAAGGCAGATCTTTGATGTTCTGGGGAGCAGTTTCAACTAAAGAGAAAATGGATTTAGTATTTATGACTTCTAATATGAACACTGAGAAGCATCTACGAATCTTATACGAGCAACTCTTAGCATATTGTTCACCTTTGGGAGTAATAATTCTATTATTTTTCATTAGAGATCTTGCCTTATTTCTATCTGGTGCGATATAAAAAAATAAATATTTTGAAGAAGAAACATCAATGTTTTGACGTGGACACTAGTTCTCCAGATCTATATATTTAGGAAAATGTTGAAATTTTTCGAAAAGTGTATGTGCAAACGGAAGGCAGCGTAATTCATTTGAAGAGCTTAGTGATAATATCTATGTAGCATGGGATGATACTGATCTTGAATATTTTTAAAAAAAACTTGTTGAAAGTATGCTATATAGAATGTCTCATTGTCTCACTATGAGAGAAATCCCCATAAAATATTAACTCAAAGAGCAATCATAAAATAAGGGAGAAACTAAACTGTCCTTATAATTGTGAACTTATTAAAAAACTATTTTATATGTATTTTTATTTTATCTAAAAATAAAAATGGTAAAAGTTTATAAATACTTTTATTAACAGGAGTAAAAGTTTCCAAAATTGGTCAATAACAATTTAGTAAAATTATTTATAGTATTTTTACTATTTTAGCATATTTTCTTTCAAAGTATTGTCCTGAATTTATTCACTAGTTTCTTCGATCATGTGACTGTTTAAAACACTCCTATAAACTATCTTTGCAAAGTGCCTTAGTCTGCATCGTCGGACTTTCCATAACTTCTTCCGAATCAGGTAAGTGACGCCTTTTTCAGATTCATTTTCAGCCGGGAAACAGGAAGCAAATCCGATAGCGTTAGGTCGGCAGAACAGGTAACATGTTCCAGATTGAGTCTGGCAAAGTACCTTTTTACGATCAGGGAGTGATGCAACAAAAACCATTTGCCAACTTTTCAAATCGTTTTAGTCTCAGAGAGAGGCCACGATGGCCGAGTTGTCATGGTCGTTAGGTTGTGGCTGGAGTTGCTTCTGTCAAATCGTAGGTTCGGGTCTCTCTGGATTCCACTAAAGGCCTGCCATGTAGTGGGGATGATTCATGTTAAATCTGTCGAGATTCCAAGTCCTCCGGATGGCGTGGTGCGGAAGAAGTTTGGAGAGGAAGGTGTCAGTTTAGGTGCTGCATATCATCGTCACTCGATCAACGCTCAAAACTGCTAGGTTCACTTTCAATATTCTCGTGTTGCATCTAAGTACGATTTTAATAAACAACTGCTTAAGGATCTCCACATAAAGTTCTTTGCTGACAATTATTCGTCCTGTCCGTGCTCAATTCATCAAACTGGCTCTATATTCTCATCTGTAGTGGAAGATCAGAAGTGTTCACTCAGAAGAACATTTTCAATGCTCAATGCTTGCGAACACCTTTGACGAAACGACTTATGCCACTTGCGTAACTGCCTGACCATATTTGAAAATCCGACGAATACAACACGTTTAACAGAAGGAACAAAAATGGATGACTGATGAAGTAGTGCATATATATATATATATATATATATATACAGAGTTTTGATAAAATATCCACTACCTTCTTATAATTATGGAACCTAGTATATGTAAGAAACGAAATAAACAGCAGCGATTTATTCATTTCGTATGGAAAAAATATCAACAAGATCCCCTCAAACAAACTTGTGAAGATATTTGCAATACTATATCAGTTCATTCTGACAGTTGTTGTTTGAGATGACGAAGTTATTATTTTTCCTTACATCATCGTCCGCGAAGGACAGTAAATACCTTACATTGCTATTTTAGAAACAACCGATATCCCTCCCCCCTCTTTCTCGAACAGACGACATTCAACTTTCCTGTCTTTATTTTATGTATTTACGAAAAACTATTCTTGATTTCATTTGATGCATTTAATAAGAATATGAGATAAAAAATAATTAAGGAAGAATTTGGCGAAAAGAACAAAAAGAAAAAAAAAGAAAAAGAAACTCAGTATTGAACAGAAAAGTATTATTTTTCTATTAATGTATTTTTTTCATTTACTAAAATTATATTCAAAGGCACTGAGTTACAGTTTGGAGGCATAATAATATAAAAATCCTTTTGTGCTAAGGTTTTGAACTTTTAATTAGAGGAAAAAATTTCCTATTTTTTTGTTTTCGATTATTTTTAAGTATATTTTTTACATACTGTGAACATATAATTTTCATAGCCAATTGGTATTTTGTAAAATGAATAGGAACAAATACATGAAAATATCACCAGATAGTAAAATTTATTCAAATATAACATGCAAAAATGGGAAAGAAACTTACTACTTGAAGAAGTATAATTGAAATGTAGCAAATCAGCTTTAATTATTAGAAATCAATTAGAAATATATATATAGCTGTATTTATAAATTTGTTCTAGCTATTAATAATGTGTATTATCCTTAATAATAAACTATCTGTATAATGCATAATAGCAAGATATAACTGCAAGTCTTTAAAATACTCAGATTTCAGTTGACAGAGCTACCGCCTCTTACTCGCGAAGGATATTTTTAAATTTAACCAAATTTCTGAAGCGATGCAGAATTGGAGAAAAATAACTTTAAGAAATTTATCTTTAAATATTTTTGAAAAACCTCGAGTAATGAATAATGTGTGAAAAGTTTTTTAAGGCCAGTAATAAATATTGAGAATCTATGAATCATAAGTTAGTGATTGAAATTTATTGTAGGTTAATGTTTAAAAACTTATGAAAGATTAATTTTATATTTATGAGTATTTTAATACAAAAATAATTATATAAAAAACATTTTTACCTATACAGAAACTTTTAAACAATTACACTATAAATTAAAGACTAATCTTAAGATGACTATTGGTACGTTGTTTTAAATAATTAGAATTTTATTTCAGAAAAAACAAACTCTCGATAGAATTTAAGAAGTTTTATACCATCCACCTTCAACCATAGATTTCAAATACACAGTTGGAAAAAAAATATCTTTTTTCATGTTAAAGTTATTTCTCTAAATCCCACAACTTCTATATAGAATTAAGATAGCCAAGATTTCTGACTGGTCGAGAGCAAAATGTAACTATTTTTGATCTGAAGGTATTTAATTTTAGTTTGACTATGAATTTATATGTAAAATCATTTTTCTCCACCTAATTTTGCATATAGCATTTGATAAAATATAATCACTTAAATACCTGTGTACGCTTCTGAATTATTTCTTATAAAAATTGCAAGAAAACTCATGTCATTAAAGAAAAATATCTCCACGTTATTATACTTTTCTTATTTGCTGTTTCAAAAGAAACCTTATTTTTACATCAAACCAGTGAAAATTACAAAAGCTCTCAAGGAAGATATTGCTTTAATTAATGCCTTAAATGGTTCTCCTCTCTCTATATTGCATCAATATTTATTAAGATACTAGGAAATATTAAGGTAAAAAATAATGAATTAAAATAATTTTTTTTAATAAATTAGCAGATTAAAGTAACGCGAAAAATTGCTAAGTAATATCAAATATTTAAGAATACTATAAAACTGCCCGTTATTTTATAAAACCTAAGGTCGTGCTTTTCTTTTCATTAAAAAGCAGTTTCATCGCCTATTCTTAACTAAAATATTGAAACTGAAACGAGGTTAAATTACTGGAGTCAGAATCTGAAAATCAAATTATTTGTCTGTAATTTTCATCCAAAGAGAGAAATTTTCTTAAAGACATTGCAAATAAAAGTTTCTAAATAGTACGATGGAACCAGAAACAGTATAATTTATTCGTAACTGATACGGTAGAATGGAATGCGAAGAGGAATTCGAAAATGTTCGCTGCTGTTCCTACACAACACATTTAAATTCCTTCGACAGTGTCCACTTTGCTGTAATTATGTGTAGAAATTTTTTTTGATTTTAACCGCTTGGAATCAATTATTTCACTTCAACGGCTAAATCTCTTTCATTATATTGACGCTTTGAAACTACGGATCTGAGTGCAGTGTTTTTATTCTCCTTTTCTGAAAATGTAATATCTATACTTATTTTAAATGAATTTTATATGGTTGTTGAAAATTGGAAAAGATTAAATGGAAGAAAGAGTGAAATATATAACATTTAGTCATTCATTTCTTTAAATTACGACTTTTTTCTCTTAATGTTATAAAAAAATATATTAGAAGACGTGATTTTTTTCTTTGACTAATTCTTTGAATTTTTTTTTCCTAATTTTGTTTGAATTCAAAATATCTTCCAATAAAATGAAACACACATGACTCGTGTAGAATAAATTTAATTATGAAGTTCATGGAATATATGTGACCAGATGCATACATAAAAAGCAAAAAATTTAATATTGAGGTTGGAAGTTAGATGATAGTGAATTAAAGTGAAACGTCAGAACCAGTAGTTCGTAATCTACGAAGCAATCAGAGAGATCGTAGAAGAGATAGGTAAAGATTTAAGAATCGAACTTACAGTACTTGTACAATTCTATTCTCTCAAACCCTAAAGAATCAGTAAGAGACAAATTACAAGAAATAATTCGAGAGTGATTAGGCCATGTACCTGTTGAGAGAATAGATAGACATCAACTTTAAATGTTCAGACTTGAATAAAAATAAATTCAATTGTTTCACACCTGTATTCCTCTTCATTTAACTTTGTATTTTAGTGACTATATTTTGTTAGTTTTTATAATGGAAAGTGATTTAATAAATAATCAAACTGGAGTTAAAATATTACATTCTAAATTCATTAACAAATTGGTGGATGCACTTTTTAATACGATAATTTTTATATTTGAGTCACTCTATTTTTCTTGAATTCATTTCATATTTATTTTCTCTAAGATAATCCGTTTTGATCTAAGATTTAAAAAAATGATTACAAATGTGATTTGAAACGTACCCAAGTTAGGATGGGGGAACTCACTGTAATATTGTCAGTTTATTTTTATTCATAAAAGTCCATGGTATGATACCCATCGTATCACCAAAAACATCATCGACATGACTTTGCCCGCCGTCTTCGCATTTTCTGGAGTATATTCACAAGATGCATCCCATATTTTTTATTGTTTGTCGTCTTCTGGTATGATGACGAATTCATGATTTATGGACGGAGACAACTCGACTCAAAATGGAGACAACAACTCGAAGCGGCTCAGTCAAATTTTGTTTTGGCAGCTATTTGGCTGCCAAATTAAAACTAATACATGAATCAGTGTGAAGTTTGTTTTTTGACTCTTTTTCCAGATTTTGCATGATTGGTGGTTTATGAACATACTTAGAAGTAACACGAGGGATATTGAGATGGATCTCGTAATTTTGAACCTCAGCCAAGTGATGAGATCACCTGAGCTGGCACCTTCCTCTCCAGTATTTCACACCACGCGAATAGGAGGACTTGGGACCTCAAACAATTAATGTGCATCAGCCCCACATTACAGCGAGATTTTAGAATCATCAGGACTCAAACGCACTTGTCGACGGAAACAACTCCAGCCGTGATTTCGTGACCATTACCACTAGGCTACCCCTATCTCAACGTTTAACAAATGGAAGTACCCAATGGTAACACTAACTTGCTTTAGTAAGGACAGTTTTTGACAGAAGATGAGTTTTTCTAAAACTACGCTCTTTCTTAGTGAATACTCCAACGTTTTACAGGTTTCTTTACGAGTACAGTACATGAATACTCATATCTTATAGGTATAACTAAAAGCTTACATTAATATCGCAGCGTTTTCTTTTGACAGGAAAATTATTTCTGGATTTTATCTTGCACTATCCAGTCAGATCCTAAATGTAATGTTAAGCAAAAAAGTCCTCAACGTTATGTTTTAAGTTCGCTTTTATTTTATTGCTTCATTATTATCATTTTTAGGTATGGATACCTTTTACAGTGAGCATATGTGAATTTCAAGTATCTGATTAATAGAAATATACTGAGAACTGAAATGAATTCCATCTCTTAGTATATGATGCTGTTCTCGGATTTAGCTGAGGGGAGGGAAGGAAAGATATTAATTGAGTTTAAACTTACTGTAAGGGAAGCTTCCTCTTTTAGAACAAGTAGTTGATTTAACTTGAAATGCGATGAATCTCGATTTAGATTCATTTGTAAATTAATGTATTTTATCATGCATAAGAAATCTTTGAATATTATAAAAACCCTGGATTTCTGAGCTTAAAATTTGGAAAAAAAATCTTTTATATAATTAATACTTTTAAAAAAAAACATTAAAAAATTATCCTTTTTTTTATTCATCATTCACCATTTAATTCCTCATTGCTTTCATCTGATTCAACACAATTAATTATATCATCTTACTCATTATCATCATCCGAGTCACTGACATCGTAAATTGTATCATTTTCAGTACCATACATACTGTTTAAACAGCACTTTTTATAAAAGCTTTGTAAGTAAAGTCAAAATTAGTTATTTTTGTTTTATTAACGTCACTCTAGAAGCAACACGAGGACTATTCGTGACGGATCTCGTAATTTTGAACTTCATTCAAGTGATGAAGATGACACCTGAACTAGCTGACCTTTTTACAAACTTCCACACCACGCCAGGATTTTGAACATCGACTGATTTAAGCTAATTTCCTCATATAAATACTATACTTTTCCATGTAAGTATGTAATATTTCATTTAACTATCACTTTTTTTTCTAAATGGCAATTGAATTAACGTTGCTAAAAGACTTTAGATATTATTAATTTCCTGTACTTAAAAAGTGACACAGTTCATTTAGTAAATTTTAATAGAAAACTTATTGTTTATTGCAGTAATGTTACATGCTAATATATGTGTAAACTTTCATTATTCAGTATTGCTTTATTTAGAAAACTAGTTTTTAAATTTTTTA
Source organism: Nephila pilipes (assembly GCA_019974015.1). NCBI lineage: Eukaryota > Metazoa > Arthropoda > Arachnida > Araneae > Nephilidae > Nephila > Nephila pilipes. The sequence continues at coordinate 148,146 of BMAW01016128.1, forward strand.
TAATAATTTTTGCACGTATCAAAAAAAGAGTTGTGTTTCTAAACATAGTACTATTGATTCATTTTCATTATGTTATTTGTTGCTGAAAGATTTATCAAAGCAAATATATGTTTCAAACACAGGAGAAATTAAAGTTTTCGGTAAACTCCATATTTTTTCCTTAATGTATTTTTCCCTTGTAGGTTGGAGATTTTCTCTTCTAATTATTGTATAGTTTTGAAGATATTAATGTTTTAAGATGTTCGGTTAATAACGAATATGCAATATTAAGCTATAAATGACAATTATAACAGTAGACTGTAAAAATTTAACATTAAGATTCAAATATATTTTTAAAATTAATTATTAATTTTGTAAGTGATTTTGCACAAAAAATGAGCAAATCTGCTTTTGTGTCTTATGATAATGTTTCCAAAATTAATTCAAATTTATAACACAAAATTTATTTTCCTTGATGTAAATAATTTGTCATTTAAAGAGATAAAAATATTGTTTGCAATTATTCCTCAAATTTTCAAGAAAATATAGATAAAAGGAGTTTTTAAAAGTAATAATAATAATTTATATTAATGTAACAATTATATATTAATGAATCTATAGAAACATCGAAAAGTAGGTTTTGAAAGACTCCCTAAGAACACAGACTAAATTACAATATCATATTATATATATTAGTTTCTGAGTTACTTTTCAGCCTGTGATTCGAATTTTTTAACACGTTATAGGCCGCGGTACCCTAGAGGTCATGGTCGCAGACTCGCAACTGGCGGTTTTCGTTGAGTCGTGTGTTCGAGTCTTGATACCTCTACAAACTCACAGTGAAGCAGTGGCTGATAAGCACGTTAAATATGTCTAGGCTCAAAATCCTCCCGTGATCATGGTGTGTAAGTAAGGAGAGGACGGGGACAGCTCAGGTGTTGTCCTCGTCACTGGACCGTGGTTCGAAATTATAAAGTCCATCGCTAATAGCCCTCGTGTTGCTTCTAGTGGTACGTTAATAAAATCAATCAATCAGAAAGTTATGAATAATAATTAGTCACATCATACTATTTTGAATTTCTTAATGATAGAAATTATTGATTTCTGTATTAAAATAACAAATCCATTGAAAAGTTCTAAATACATTGAATTTGTATAACTCAAATATGTAGCAATTTAATCACAGATAGTAAAATATACACATTTTATTAGACTGAAAATAAAATATTCTTTCTACACCCAAAATAATACTAGTGTTGAAAAATATGAAGATTTTAAATAAAATTTTGTTTGTTTCTTGATTTTAAAACAATTCCAAAAGTAACTCATAAATAAACCTGCTTCAAAAGAATTTAATAATAGGACACATTCAAATGCGGTACAATATATTCCAAAAAACTAATTGTGTCGTAAAATAAATCTAAATGTTATAAGGCTCATGGTTGTATAGGAACAAATATTACACGATTATTTGACGACTTGAAAAAACTTATAAGCCAATCCAAAGGTAATTCTATATTTGATTTTCGTAAGCAATTTCTAATATTTGTACAGTTCATTTAAACTCTTGAAATTATAATTTAGAATACCGTTTCTATAATATTTATATTTTGTTAAATTTCATATTCTTATTTCTGCGATACATGTTGATTATATTGTTTTGTTTTGCAAATAAAATGTATTCTGTTTGCAGTGATTTATTTCCTTAGAAGAAATGTCTTACTGTCAAATATTTTGGACAAAATATTTTGATTTTTCATTCAAATGAGAATTATTTTTACCTTGACTCATTTTCTATCCTGAATTGTGAGATCTCCTGAAGAATGCAATTTTTGTTGCTAAAAGTTGGCATAGGCTAATGTTATCGGAATTCTTATTTATCGCAATTTTATTTCTAATTGGTTATCACACTCACAAATATTTTTAAGCAAATTGTTAATTATTACTACACGGGTTAGTTAAAAAAATTTAAGACTAATGTAAGAGAATTTGTGAATAGTTTTCCATCTGTGTAATACATGCGGAAACATTAACTTCAAAGTTTGCTGGTTGACAAATTTTATCAGTTTATTGAGAGCTTTCGTCCAGATATAACATTTTCATATCATCATTGTTTACAGTTGTAATGGAGTCATATTTGGAACGTGATAAATCTTTGTTTGAAAGACGACAAATATTTGTTTGAAAGGTACCAAATGAATAATTAAATAAATTAAATGACAAAGAATTCTTAGATTGATAATAGTTATCTCGATCAAATGTGTTTTTATAGTTTGTAAATGTTCGAGGTAGAGGGAAGAAGCTATATAAAGATGTGGAATGGGTCTTCCAAAATTTGAAGAAACTTCGTTTCCCGTATTAGTAGCTTTTTGACTGCAGACGAATGATTCATTTGCAATTCGTTCTTGAGGAGCAAACAGTAAGTGCAACCTTCTATGAGAATGCAATCGATTACTTATAGAAGTACATTGCGTGTGTGCGTTCGGAAATGAATACAAACAAAAACTTATCTTGTGGCACGGCATTGCCCCAACTTACGATGCAGCTGCTATTCTGTTATTTAATTTAAAAAATGTAGTTTTGATATGCCGCAACCTTTAATCTACAGACATAGCACCAGCAATTTATTTTTTGCTTCCAAAGCTGAATTGATGCTAAAAGTACAACAAATTTCCACCATCAACGTGGCTCAAGATAACATTACGAGGAACTAAGAGGCATTCCAACAAAAAATTTTCAGAAAGGTCTAGAGACCGCTCGAGGATCGTGGCAAATTAATATTGCCAGAAAAGAGCTATATGTAGAATAACTAATAATTAAAATTCACCTACTGTACATTTTACTTTATTCATGAGCTCCGACTTAACACTTTTTAGCCACGATGTGTAAAGATCTTCTGAGGCTATTGTGAAAATTTGCTTAACAATCGAATTAGTTCCCAAGATACAATATCGAATTAAAAAATTTTTAGGAGCTAATCAAGTAAAATTTAAAAGACAATTTTTGCTTGAAGTAGAGTTAAATAGAGTTAACGCTAGAATCAAATAGGATGTTTACTTATGGACTATTTTTTTGTTCGTTGGGTGACGTCGCTGCTTTAGTCGATCAGAAGTCATTTCCACTTTTCACTATACACAGTAATCAAAAGAGCCATAAGAAACAATATTCACAGTAACGAAAGAAAGTTTCCCATTTTCTTTTGAAACAACATTTGATCTACTTTTTCAGTTTAGAAATTTAAGTTTCAAGACTAAATTAAATTTTTCTAGTCTTTGAATAAAATATATCAATAAAGTAGTTAGATCTGATTTTTAATTAACTGCTTTTTTAATTTTAAAAATTTTCACTTTTTTAAAATTTATATAAAAAGGAGCTACAGTATTATAAAGAATATTTATTTCTATCAAGAGGATTAATCCCTCAGAAAACTAATTACTTCATAACTAATTTAAAATAACAATTAAAATATTCCGAAAGGGAAAATAAAATTTCATTTGTGTACTCAAGTGAAAGTTTTGTATAATTTCTTGCACTCTCTCTCCTAACGCAACTAATATTATTTTTTATAGGATACTATGTGATTAAATGTGGTATGTTGTTATTGAAAATGGTTAATGGAGCAAATTAAACTGAAAATATTATTATTCATTTTTTTCTATTCTTTATTTAGACATACATGTCTAACTGATGACTTATTTGAAGTAATGTGAATAAATAAATCAAACACAAAGAAATAAATCAAAAAGGACTGCTTAGTATCTATCAAATGAATATGTTAAAAATAGATGTATTTATCAAAGGTTGAGGCTGTCATTTTATTTAAACCTCTTATTTCGCCATCAGTTTGAAGCCAATGGACAAAATAAAATATACTTAACTCTAATTAATGATCTATTTCTCCTGTCGGCAATAAATTTGTGTTTCATCATTAACTGTAGTCAAAACAATAACATCTTGAATTATAATGAAAAGTTTTGGAAAATTTAGGTGAAGATATCCTAAAGCAATTAATAGTAAATCGATGTATTTCTAAAAAAATAGTTTTCACTAAGTGATATTTCGACAAAAACACAAAAGTTCCCTCGCAATAAGCCAAATAAATATTTTATTCAGTAACAATCTGTAAGAACAATTTTATGTCAGCTCAACCTAAGCGTTTCTCAGCAATTTTCGAATAAAACTTAGAATATTACTGTCAATCATTCAAGATTACTATTGTATTCTTTTCCAAGTCAGATCTACATTCATCGCATAAACTGACTGACATTTCCCACCTCTAATTTTATAAACATTGAAAATTCCCCAACAATATTTCGGGAAAATATCTTCCCCAGTTTTGAATTATTACTTTTCTGGTAGATTTTTTTTAAAAAAAATTATTCATTGCTAAAGTCCTAGAATAAAGCTATTATAAACATAAGATCATTACAATTAACAACTTTAACCTCAATCTCACTAATTCTTTGTTCGACTCAGATATAATCTTGCTCTATTGTTCATTTTACTTGATTTCGTTTCAAAATCTCACGGGTAAAGATAGTATCGCTGTATGACAGTAACATTTTTCGTTAATTTTAAGAATATTATTCAAGATACACCTGTTTGACTCAAGAGAACTTCATTGTTTCGATTGATACATGGAAGAAGACTTTTTCATCAAATATGCAAAAATTCTGATTAATAAAAAAAGAGTTTGATATACTTTGAGACTCCAGTGTACCGACCACTTTGATTTCATGATCCTAATATCAATCCTATGGAATTTCTAATACTGATCTCAAATCTTAACTATTTTATCTATTTGAATGAAATAAAAAGCACCCAAAAGAGCAAAAAATAATGAAGATTTCTACGGAATTATATTTTCTATCCCAATTTTTGAAAAAAAAAAAAAAAAAAAAACTTTTTTTATTCTTTTATTTAAATATTTTTTACTCATAATTTATCGATTCGTGTATAGGTTTTACGGTCTTTCCAAAAAATATTCCAAAATATTTTCAAAAATTGTAGGGGGGAAATAAAATTTCATAGAAACCTTCATTAAACATTTGAGAACTGTAGTAGGGTGAACATTGCACTCAGGAATTCAAAATGATCGGTAGATGGGAGCCTTAAGCCAGTATTTCAAAACATTAACAATGAAAAGGTAACAACGCAAAAAAAAAACAAAACAGTTCTTTAAATTTTGGTAAATAGACTAAAATCGATATGATATACTTACTGATTCTCTGGATTCTTGTTGAGATTTTATTTATTTTTATTGGTTTTGAGATTCTATGGATAGAATTTCTATTACTCATATTATATTATTCATTGCATTTTCAACTTAATGTACTCTGATGTTGCTGTAGGGTTTCGTTAAGCTAAAATATGTTGTATATGACGATATACAGGACTTAATACAGTAAGCTCTCTTTAATCCGATTTTGATTGGTTATCGAACGTCTCTATAGATTTACAGGGAACCAAAGATAAATCATAGCGCTCTGGATAAGGTTTTAAGTGATTAAAGCATGTATTTAATGAGTTTAATGATAGACGATGTAAACATCTAACAAAGTATTTCATCCCATTCTAATAACTACTGAATTAGATTCAAACATTGAACATTAATTGAATATTCTTATATTGATAAGAAATACAACTTAAAAAATTACTACAGTTTTATGATAGTTGAAAAAAGTTATGACATGCTACTCTAGTCATCTGCTTACGCTTATTAGTTTTTTAGCACTTGAAAAACACTTTCTGGGTTCAGCACAATATATATAATATTATGCAAACGAGAAATGTAACCCGGTAGAAAACAGGAAATAAAGTACATAAATGAAAAAAGGACAGTTAAGGTAAATGCTGGGCAAAAATGCAAGAAGCTTTGTGTTGGGACCTTGTAGCTAAGATTAACAAACGATCGAATCTACTCGAAAAATTCGAGATAAAAAACAACGTTTTTATATGGTGGTAAAGATTATTAAAGAAAATTATTGAAATATTAGTTAAAACTTTTAGTTATTTTTAATTTTAAAATGTATTTAAAAAGAGACATTTGTGAGCGTATTAAAAAATTCATAATACTCATAAAATCAAAACATGCATTTGAAAGTTTGTAAGTCATTCTATTAAAAAAATGGGAACCAGAATTCAGAAAAAATTATTGTGATAAGACACGGTGCCAAATATTGGAAACTTTCTTTCTTGCGAATGATTACTGACTGAAAGTCAGCAACCCTTACTATCTCCCCTTTGTGAGTTTTAAGATACCTCATGTGGCGTGTGGGGAGTGCCCGGTGTTCCCAGAGGGTGAAAGAAATTTTTTCCTGAATCCTAAAAGCGCCGAGAGGGAAGAATATTTTGACTTATTAAAATTATTGAAATATTAGTTAAAACTTTTCGCAAATGTCTAAATATTGCATTGTTAGGCGAGTACGAACGATTCCCAAAATTTCAAAGCTCTAGCTTGATGGGAAGTTGGTTAAATTAACGATCGAAAATTTGATGACACACACACACACACCAAGTGAAATTCAGAATAATTCGATATAAAAACCAACGTTTTTAAAAACAACGTTTTTATATAGTGGCAAAGTTTATTAGAGAAAATTATTGAAATATTAGTTAAAACTGTTAGTTATTTTTAACTTTAAAATTCATTTAAAAAGAGACATTGTGACAGTATTAAAAAATTCATAATACTCATAAAATCAAAACATGCATTTGAAAGTTTGTAAGTCATTCTATTAAAAAAAATGGGAACCAGAATTCAGAAAAAATTATTGTGATAAGACATGACGCCAAATATTGGAAACTTTCTTTCTTGCGAATGATTACTGACTGAAAGTCAGCAACCCTTATTATCTCGGAGATTGTAAAGGGGAGATAGTATCTCCCCTTTGCGAGTACAAAAGGTTTACGATAACCTCATGCGGTGTGGGGAGTGCCCGGTGCTCCCAGAGGGGGAAAGAAATTTTTCCCTCAATCCTAAAAGCGCCTAGAGGAAAGAATATTTGGACTTATTAAAATTATTGAAATATTAGTTAAAACTTGTCGCAAACGTCTAAATATTGCATTGTTAGGCCAGTACGAACGATTCCCAAAATTTCAAAGCTCTAGCTTGATGGGAAGTTGGTTAAATTAACGATCGAAAATTTGATGACACACACACACCAAGTGAAATTCAGAAAAACGTTGTAAAATACGCAAGCGAATGACGTAATTGTTGCTAAATTATAGAATGGGCCAAGCCATGAATAACGAACCCTTGACCGCCGGATTAAAGATCGCTTACTGCAGTTTGATTTCTCGAAAACACCATAATGTTATAATGAATTGTTATTATCTTTAAATCTCTCTCTGATTCAAAAGTTTGGTGATTAATTAAAAATACATTTTGTATTTACTAGTAACTTGCATTTTAATTTTAACTGTAAGTTATCACCGTTTTGTATGAAAGTGCTACTATAGCTGTTCAAGCTGATTGTGGAGAGAGATCTCGCTTTATAATAGGTTTTAGACATTGCATTTTCATCGAATCATCCTCTCCGCCTGAAAGTTTGGCCATCTTTGCTATACCCGAACATATTCCTATCATTTAGTTGTTGTTAACAGAGTTTTTGGTATAGCAGATTTATTTAAATGGATGGAAAAAGTCAAGAATATTTCCACTACCAAGAGCATTCTCTCGTTCGAACATGTTTTAACTTGACAAAATTTACCATTTGAGTCCCTTTTACTCCAAAATTTATTTTTGAGTCCCTTTGAGATGGCTTACAACATCTTCAGTCTATTTCGGAGAGAACCATTTTCTTATTTTTGTAATTGCAAATACGTAATAAGATTTTTTTTAACGCTAGCAAATAATGTACAGCCGTCAACAACAAAAAAAGGAGACATCCTTAATAATTTCCGTAATTCCCATTGTAGATAAACAAAATTTAGTATCAAAGTTAATGGTTCAAAAGGAATGAATAAGCAATTAACAAAATTAACCTTAAAAATAGAATCTTTCTCATTATAGAATTCGATTTTTTTACGCACTTGATTTCAAAAATTAATTCAAATTTCAAATCAGTCAAAATTCTACTTGAAAGTTTCTGAGTTATGAAAGGTTTTAAAAAGTCAATTCTCTCTAACATTAAAGAGTTGTCTCAAACATTTTACGTTAAGAAACTTTCAACTAAACGCTTTTCAATGCTTTTGACACCAAACAACAGATATAAGTCTTTTAAGTGCTTATAATTATTTTCTAATTATAAAAACATAAAAAATTGAAAAATTAATATTTTTGTGAAATGAAAAATATGAACTATTAAGTAAATATAGTTTTAAAAAAATGAGTTATAGCATTTAGAAATTTTTATGCATTTGGATTCCTCTAGTATCATAATACCCTTAAATAAAATAAATTCATGCAATTTCCTCTAAGGAAGAGCTCAAATTTGTTGTTATTATATGAATCCATGTTGGTTTAAAAGACCGTTTATCAATTTACAAATATTAGCTATTGATCTATTGATCCACTTATCAAACGGTTTTTTTAAAAAGCGGTGAAAATATGGACAGAAGTTATCTGGTACACGATTCCTTAACAATTTTCTTCGAATATCACTAGAACTAATAATCACATCTACTTGAAATTTGAAATACAGGTTATTTGGATCATTATCAACTTGAATTTGCAAAACAAAAGATAATCAGTTTCCTTGAAGGAAAATCTTTGATTTAGAAATTAATTAAATTAGTTATAACACAGCCTGGTTATTGATAGTTACACTTGTGAAGATGAACTATTTCCGGTTTTCTCTTACTAACTTTAGATACTTTTTATAATTTGAACTACATAAAACTCCTAGTCAATGGCTACCAAATGAAACGTGATTAGGCAAATTAGATTCAGACAAGCGTAATAAATTGTATTAATTATAGTTATATATAAGCTATATGCAGAAGAAAGACAGATAGCTACTAATTGGAGTGAATTGTTGCATTTGATTGCTTGTAGTAAAATTGATTAGAAGTGACTGGTGGTAATAGGAGCCGAATCAGCTGTATTCAAGAAGTGTCCCACTTGGTGAGACTGAGTTGGCAAGCTAAGATTTTATTATTTAATTCAAAGCTAGGATTCAGGTGAGTTGAGAGAGACTGTAAAAAGACGCCGACCTTACATATTATGTGATGATATTTAATAAATTGCGTTGTACTTTTTTTTTTTTTTTTGACGTATCTTCATTTGGATTTGGGAACATATTCATTATTTAATTATACTTCATGATATTTGTAAAGTTAAATAATATAGGATAGCCACTACACACTTTTCAGAACCAAGTTTAATTAATTAATCATAAAAATACACAATTAACAGAAAGGAGAGTCGAGTTCATTTATATTTATAACTAATTTTTTTATTCACATTATGAATGCTTCAAACTCATGCCTATCTACTCTCTTTCGGTTTATGGCTACTTGGCCTAAAAATGCTTGAATTATCATTTGTAATAATTAATTAAACTGTTTTTTACGGATTCCCTTGTATTCTAGCGAATAGATTAACAGGAATTGTGAGCTCGATTTCTAAATCTTTACCTAAATCTTCTAAGAACTCTCTGATCTTTTCATGGCTTACGAACGATTGGTTCTGACGTCTCACTTAAATTCGCTATCATCACCTAACTTCCAATCTCAATATTCAATTATTCGCAGCATATATATAGATCTGATCAATTTGTTCATTACTCTTCGTAATTTTAATCTAATCTGCATGAATCCCGTTTCGTATTATTGGAAGAGATTTTGAATTCAAACACTATACAAGAGAAATCCAAAGAATTAGTTGAAGGGAAAATCGAGATAAAACCCTCCATTGCATAATTTATTATTAATTCCTTCAACATTATTAAATAGCTCCCGTTTTTTAAGGCTGATTTCGATGTAGTTAATTGGCGACAAGAATTGAGAAAGTTATTGAGGTTGCCTTATTTTTTTGAAGACTGTAACACATGGATCAATAAGTTCCGAGACTAACCAAGAGATGGCGCTCGTAGTAAACCAGTAACCAGGTCTTTCTAGAGTACTAACCTTTGCTTGAAACGTGTCAAAATTTTAAGTCGATCGGACCAGAAACAGCTGAGTTATCGAGGTTGGAGTAAAGTCGTTTTGTAGTTTGTTTAAAAAATGGAAAAAACCGAGTTTCGTGTTCTGATAAAACATTGTTTTTTAATGGGTGAAAACACAGTGCAAGCGAAACAATGGATTGAAAAATGTTACCCGGACTCTTGTCCATCAAAAGCAACGATTTGTCGGTGGTTTGCCGAGTTTAAACGTGGTCGTACCGACACAAATGACGCGGAATGCTCGGGTAGACCTGTGGAAGCCGTTACACCGGAAAATGTGAGTGAAGTGACAAAAATTATAATGAAAGATCGTAAAGTGAAGCTCCGTGAGATTGCTGAGATGACACAGATATCATATGGAAGTGTATTTACTATCCTTCATGAAAAATTGAGCATGAAAAAGGTTTTTTCCAAGTGGGTGCCGCGATTGCTTTCGATGGAACAAAAACAGCAACGAGTCGATGATTCAGAAAGCTGTTTATCGCTATTTACTCGCAACAAAAAAGATTTCTTGCGTCGTTACGTGACCATGGACGAAACATGGATACATCACTACACTCCAGAGTCGAAGTGGCAGTCATCTGAGTGGCGCACAGCTGGCGAAAGCCGTCCGAAGCGTCCGAAAACGCAGCAGTCAGCTGGCAAAGTCATGGCGTCAGTTTTTTGGGATACGCATGGCGTGATTTTCATTGACTACCTCGAAAAAGGTAAATCGATCAACAGTGATTATTATATTGACTTGCTGGTGCGTTTGAAGGAGGAAATCGCAAAAAAACGACCGCACAGTCTCGGGACTTATTGATCCATGTGTTACTTCAATAAGCATGTTAAAAAAACTTCAGACAGTTAATTTCTAAAAAAAGTTATTTCATTACTTATTGTGTATTAATAGACAACAGTTAATAGTTTTTCTTTTAACTTAAGATTGCCGAAATGTATTATTTAGAATCGTACTGTTAATATAAATTTCGCTAAAAATTAACAAAAGGTAAAATACCACCAGAATCATGCATTTTGATTCATGAAATAAAAAGAATAGAGGATCTCAAATGTCGGTTTTCTAATAGAAAATGATACAAACGATTTATCATTGATATATGTGGTAAAAGGCGATAAAATAAAACTGTTTCGCGAGTATAACTAAATTTGTTTAATTTCTAAGATTAAATTGTAAAGTAAGTTAATTTACCCTGTCATTTTCGTCAAGTCAATTGCGTTACCTCAGCAATTAACAGGTAATTGGAACCCGTTAAAAGATTCAAATATTGAAAATTTAAATAATATTTTTAGTGTCACATTTTTAATAAGCTAACTTCATTTTCAATATAAAAAGCATATTCCCGTCAAAAGGCCAAGTACAAAAAAAAGTACTGTTTACATATACAGGTAAAAATTCAATGTAAATTAAAAAGCTCACACAATTTCTTTATTCTCTTTTTAAAACTCAAATACTTGTTTACGCTTCCGAAATTTTTTATATAAAAAGGCTCCATTTTCCATTTTATTAAAAATTTTCAAAAAGGAGTTCTTAAGCTCCCAAAATGTAAAATACTTCAAAATACTTGAAGATTTAAGCCCGAATCCTCAAGTACACGTTTCGAGTTTGTTCCTATAGACACAAACAAACCCACAAAAAACTCTCCATTTTATAATTTTATGAAAAGAGAATCCTAAAGCTCTCACAGAATATAAAGTACTTAAAGTTGTTTTGAAATTATTCTTGTAAATAATAAATCTTCAAACGTAAAGTGCCTTTTAATGAAAAAGCTAAAGTATTCACATCATAAACACACACAAGATAAAATTCTTTTTAAATGAATATTTTCGATATATATATATATATATATATATATATATATATATCAAAAATGAAAATAATTATTAATACATTATATGATACCGAGACACAATCAAAGTATACTTTTAAAGTTGAAAATTTTAATTTTTTTTTAAAGAATACGGAAAAAAAATATAAAGATTAGTTGATTATTAAATCTTAAAAATAAATTTATTGCTAAAAATAAGGGAAAGAAACAGAAAAAAAACTTAATAACAAGAAGAATATGTATAGAAAAAAAAAGCAAGAAATAATAGAAAAAATAAACCCTTTAAAAATAAACAAATTGGAAATAAAGCTGCGTAATAATTCTAGTAGATTATGACAGTGGAACTTTGTTTAATCATGTCTTGTGGATCAATTATTAATTGCTCTATAACACGAATGAAAAGTCTTATATAACCGATCAAGGCAAAGTAAGGAAACGAAGGAGAGGTATCAGTAAACCTCAAAGTTAAATTTAAATTCAAAGAACATAAAAAATCAATATTAACTAGCTGTTATACACAAAAATAAATCAAGAAAAAATTCTCTCATCTTTTAGCAACATTAATGTAACCGTTTTATTCAAAATTAAGGCTAACTCAAATAAATAAATAAAAATAACAATAATAATAATAAATAAATAAAATAAAGCCGTTTGAAAAAGTCAAAGCCTCCATGAATCAGATTTAGAATTAAGAAGAAAAAACCCGTCTAAAATAAGGTAAAAAATAGTTTTTAATGAAGATTATTCAAACAGATCTATATATAGTATAAATATTAATTTAAATTAAGAACGGCAAACAAAAATTGAATACATAAAACAACAAAAGAAGAAAATTGTAGTATTTTATAGTTTAAAAAATTAACCTATTTTATAATTTTCATAATTTAAATTAGTTTTTATAACATTATTGGGTAATGAGCTTTAATACAAGTATGAAAGAATTTATTTAAATTATTTTTAAAATTTAAAGGTACATTAATTTATTTATTATTACGCAGAATATAACTAAATAATATACATCTAAAATATTTAAGCTTAAATTACTATTAAAGAAAGACACTTCATTAATAAAAAATAGTTATTTCTCTTGTCAAATGAATTATCAGTATTATCTACAACTTTATGTTAATATCTAAATAATCTGTTTCATAAAAATTTTTACTAGTGTGTATATATAAAATAAATAGCAAATGCCTACACTTCATATTACTCAGGATGCTACTCAATCTGGTAGAGAAATGTAGCGTCAAAATCAATGATAATGAATTTCTAGCACAGAATATTGTGTATACACTAAGTTTCACGAATAAATCCTTTGATAATATTAATTTAATAATATTTTAAGAAACATAAATCTTCCAATTAAAAACATTGAAAAAACCGTTTTCAAGTATTTCAAAAGATGGGTAGAGTTTTAGTTAAATGGTTATGATAATATTAAAGGAAAATAGGAATGCATAATTATTGGAAGTTTAAATGCAAAGAATACGATGAGCACATATTTATGAAAAACAACGGCATGATATGACAACTAGTTTAAACATTTTTAAAGATAAAGTTTTAGGATATATATTGCATAAATGTACACGATTTAGGCTTTTCATATCTAATTGAGAAATCAACTTATTAAATAAAAGATTCTGATATTGATAAACTTATGATTTTAATTAAGCAATAAGATATGATTATCACTTGAAGCATTCAATTAATACAAATACAAAATTAGTAAAGATATTTATAACAATAATTTTAAAACTGGTAACCGTATGAAAATTTGAAAAAAAATTGATTAAAAATTTTCAAAAAACTTTTTAGTAGAATATGTGGATACAGTTCCTTGTAGTTATGCAATTATTTGAAAATTTTACTACAATAGAATAATTGATAAGCATTTAGAAGAGAATAATGCTTATACTGAAAATAGTATTTGTGGTAGGGAAATTATTAACAAAATAACTGCATTATGTAAAAAACAGCTTTTAAATTAATAACATTAAATATTACATTACGTATTCTTAAAACCTAAATTTCACAAAGAACCAATTACATTTAGAGCTTTTACTAATGTGTAGTTTTAATACTTATAGGTAAATTATTGCTATATCAATTTTATAAGAAACTATAAATTAAATAAATAAGACAGCTATTATTAAAAATATTTTACATATAATTAAACAAATTCAAAACACAAAAGAATATACTCTATCCATAATTGTGAATTTGAAGATATTTATAATGCCATACATGTAGATGATCTGGCAAACGCAATTTCAATTACTTTTAAGGAAATTCGGTATCTTTTGAATATTTTTTAATTAACACATCAAAAATTTTGTTTCAGCATGTCATATAATGTTTCTATTCAAGAAAATGATTACATACGAAAATTTCGATGCATCGTTGATACAGTTTTGAAAATTCTAACTTATTTAAAAATATTTGAGAAGTTTTAAAACCCCACTAGACTTGCTTTTCTAATATTTTAATTTTTTGGTAATATTCTTAAGAAATTTTGAAATTTCTTCTTCAGGAATAGATTTTACAATATCTTATTTAGTTTTTTTATAGAGAGAAAAAAATAAAATGTTCAAACGTATGGTAAAATTTAGCCAAAGCGCAGATGCTCTTTATATTTTAATTTAAAAAAAAATATTGCATTCACTTATTTTCAAAATGGATTCCTAATTTTATTTTATGTATTATGTATCAGAAAAAAATGGAAGTGAAAGGTAAATATTTGCGGAAGGAGTAGTATTTTAAATGCATTAATGTATTAGAAAAATGAAAACTGAAAAAAAAAAAAACTGTTTTAAGGTTTATAATTTTCAAAAAATTATTATTATATGTGTTAATTGACTTGAAATACAATTTAAAAACTTAAGCCATGTGATTTTCTTAGTAGTCATGGTATTTTCATATAATTTCAGTATGCGTTTTCTATAACTCACCTCTTTTTAATAACATATTAATTACACAGGAGTAAGAAGAAACAATGTTATATATATATATATATATATATATATATATATATATATATATATATCTTTATATATACACGGAGAAGGGGACGCATTTTTAAGCAGAATTGTGACCGTTGATGAAATGTGAGTTCATCACTTCAAGCCCTTATCGAAACATCAGAATATGGAGTGGAAACACCAAGCATCTCCTACAATGAAAAAATTCAAGAACTCGCCATCGGCTGGGAAGGTGAGGCTAACCCGGTTTTGGGATGAAAAAGGCCCTATACTAGACGACTACTAGGACAAGGGAACTACTATAAATAGTGTGAAGTACAGTGATTTGTTGAACAATTAGCTGAAGCCAACAGTTAAAAACAAACGCCGTGGTCTACTTTCAAAGAAAGTTTTGTTGTTTCAAGACAACGCCGTCTACACACGGCCCATAACACCATAAAAAAATCAACAAATTGGGTTTTGGAACCCTGAAACACCCTCCCTACAGCCCAAATATCTCTCCCTCAGACTTTCATCTCTTTTGACCGCTTAAGGAATCTTTAAGAGATCGTCGATTTGCCTCAGACATGGACGTTGGGGATACAGGGCAAAAGTGGCTTCACGACCAACCAAAATCTTTCTACCAAGAAGGCATACGGAAGCTCTTGTGGCTCTCTGGATCAAATGCATTGCTCAAGGTGGAGACTTGATCGAAAAGTAATGAATCTGTTGTTTACCTATCGAAGTTTAATAAAGTTGTAGAGCGAAAAGAGTAAGTAAATTTTTGACTTATTCGTGTATGTATATATATATTTTTAAAAATATATATAGTGAATAAGAGCATAAATTATGAAAATATTAATATAAAAAGTAATCAGAATTAGATCTCTAGAAATACACTACAAACAAAATGCCAGATATCACCTATTTACTTGTAATGAAAAAAAGTGACCACTTTAACAAAAAATTATAATTAAAACAAAATAAATTTAGAGAAGGTAGAATTCTGTTTGGTGAAAAGAAAAGCATAACATTACTGACATCTCTGAAGAAGGTGCATGGTCAAATCTCCTAATTTGTTTCCTTACACATTTTTCAATTTTATTTTTTCTAACTTCTTTGTCTCGCGCATGTAAAAATTATATATAAACCAAAAGAAATTAATTCACAGAATATTACTAAGTAAAAATTTTTTTAAAAAAATCGACTTTTTCTTGTCAATTTTGGGGTACTGAGCTCCTTAAGTAATGTTATATAAATGTTATATCATATGAAAAATTTAATTCTTTAGTTAATATAATACTTGACGAAAATAATATGAAACTTAATGATAAAGAATATAAACGAGTACAGCTAGATATTGCTTAGCCAATATTTATTTTTTTGTATGAACCGAAATACATAAAAAATTATCTTATTATTTACAGATATATGATGGACCTTTCCTTCTTTAATTGTGATAAGAATTCTGTTGAGATGACTCTACCAATCTTTTTTCTCTACATGCTTAAATTTAATGCAAACAAAAAGTTAAAAAAGAAATAGAATATTTAGATATAAAATTAGAAATTAAGGATAATAACGTTCATAATGATATATTTCATTAAAGATAAACTCTTAAATTTCAAGTTTAAGAAGTTCTATTTCGGAATAGTTATACACATATATCCATTTATAGATATGTTATTTTACTTAATGTGCTACATTATAATAATTTAGTTGCAAATACATCTAAAAAATCTAAATCTTTTGAAAGATTTACCATTGTTGCAATAAAATACATTGTGCTGTTAATTTTTCAAAAAGGCATTTCAAGCACTATAAACAAATTTTTGATTCCATTTTAGTCTTTTGGCTTACATTACATTTCGACATTAAATTCAATAGATAAAGATATGAATTATAATGAACAGAAATTTAGCTCTTTAGTCTAAATTATTTTTAGATGTGCAGTTATTTTTTAATTGAAAAAAAGATTTTGGAGATTTTTTAGAACTTTTAGCAATTTTCATTCTTTATATTTTTATTATAAATATTTCTTTATATCAGTCAACTTCGGGTTAAGGGGTGTCAGAAGCCTTAAAACTTTCAAAAAATCTATTTTTGGAAAATCAGTTATTTATATAATTTGGATTATTCTGAATAATTTAACACCAAAAGTTTTTTGATATTCTTATTAGTTGCAAAGTTTTAGCCATTCAAATTAAAGTCACTTTTGCGAAAAAAATCCCAGTGTAGGTTTGGTCATAAACATGGCGGCTGACACACCTACTTTAGTTCTTGTTTTGCTTTCATGCACTTTAGTTTAATTTTAAGATTTTTCGCAATTAATTTGGCCTACTACTAAAATTAGATGGCAATCGAGCGCCAGCGAGATTGCCACTTCTGCTCAGTGTATCATATGGGAAAATTTAACAAGAACAATTAAAGATTTAAGAATTTGAATTTAAGAAATAAAAGTTAAAAAAAGAAAAGAAAAGGGGGGGAAGTAAATTAGAAATTAAGATAGTTGAGTCTAAGCTAAGGGGGCTTAGTATAAATGTTTACAGTAAATCTGCAACCATTTCCACAACCTCCACAGGTGTGTGTGTGGGGGATAAGTAATGCTTTATCGGCTATCAGCGAACTTTTGTCAGCAAAGATTTAGCACTTATTTATAAAATGAATATACGGTAGTTTGAGAGGTTGAGACCATTTCGTAGTTTTGTAGGCGAAATTTTGTTTTAGGTTTACTTCTGTAAATATTCTTTGTGCTCTGATCAAGGCATTTTGGTGATTTTCAATAGTTAGAAAGATATTTCGAGAAGGTTTAGTGATGAAATTCTCAATTTTTTCTATTTTAAGGTCATTGTGGATGACAGAGTTCCTGATGTACCATGGAGCGTTTGTCATAATTCGAAGAATTTTGTTTTGTACGGTTTGAATATGTTTCAGATGGGTCGGGGCAGCAGCCCCCCCAGACTGGGAAGGCATAGATGATAACTGGGCGCAATATCTGCTTGTAGAGTAAAACTTTGTTTTTGAAAGAAAGTGATGAGTGTCGTCCAACTACAGAGATGCAGAGATATATTTTATTCCAGAATTTATCTTTTAGATGTTTAATATGTTTGGAATAAGTTAATTTTTGATCAAGGTGCAGACCCAGATATTTAACCACCAATACCCAACTGAGTTCTTCGTCGAAGATATTAAGGTTGTGTATGTGGGGGGGTATCTGCCTTTGTGAAACAGTATTGCCTGTGATTTTTCGATTCTTATTGCTATTCTTTAGTGAGTAAGCCATTCCTCGAAGGTGTGTAGGTAATTTTGCATAGTTTTTAGTGTTAGTTTGATGTTGTAGCCCTGGGCTAACACCGCAGAATCATCTGCAAAAAGGCATGTGCTAACACTGGGGTGGTGTGGGAAGTCATGCGTGTACAAATTGTACAAATGAGGCGAGAGGACACCTCCTTGCGAGGTACCCGCATGAATCCTGCCCAGGGTAGGGGGCTGCTTGTTGACCCTTACACTAAAAGTTCTATTTTTTAAAAAGTGGTAGATGATTTTGATAATGTAGTTTAGAAAATTTAGCTTGATTAATTTAAAAATAAGTCCGTCATGCCACATTTTATCAAAGGCTCTTCTAACATCTAAGAAGACCCCGATGGTGTGACGTTTTAGGACGAACCCTTCGTTGATGATGTTGGTGACCCTTATGAGTTGATGTGTTGTTGAGTGACCCTCCCTAAAACCGCATTGCTCCGTTAATTTGGCCTCAGTTCTTAATAAATATTTTTTCTGTAGAGTAGGAGTAAAACAACTAAATTTCCCCATGTCCAACATTTTTCACTATTTGCTTACAAGTGTGCGATAATTTTTGAGTTGAATTTTATGTAATTATTTACTGCTATTTGAACCTATTTTCTTTCAAGTTTTGGCTTAATTACTATGGGTAATAAAAGAAAAGGCAACAAAACACGATCTAAAAGAACATTGTGAGGAAATCAATTTTTTAATAAAGAAAATATTGATGGGTGCAAGTTTTTTGCTCGAGTTGAAAAAAAAAATTCAGCGCTTCATCTAAAAAACTATCTACTTCGTTTGTTCCTGATGAAAATGTTGAAACAGAAACATGTGAAAACCTTAATGGATATCACATGATTGACGTATTAGCATTTTTAAGGTTTTATAATGATACTGTCATGTGCAAGCATTGCCAATCTCCATTAATTCTGAGCGAAAAATTGAAAACTGGACTATATTCATTATTTCAAGTTCAGTGTTCTAGATGTGATTATTCGTCTAACTTTCGAAGTTGTCCCAAGATTGATGAAAGATTGTGCCAGAAATTAACCGAAGATTTATTTTAACTATGCGGAACATAGGTGAACATTTGTCTGCTCTTCAAACTTTTTGTTCTGTAATGAGTTTGCCTTCCCCCATATCACAAAAGACTTACGATCACATAAACACTAAAATTTTGAGCTCAACAAAGACTTGACTCTTTCTTCCATGAAGAATGCAGTTTTTGAAGAAAAATCGTTGACCAAAAATCCAAATGCTCTCACAGTTAGCGGTGATGGAACTTAAAAGACAAGGGGGCATATGTCATTGATTAGCGTATGCACTCTAGCTGGTGCCGAGTCTGGCAAGGTTGTTGACATTGAGGTGATGTCGTCTTTTTGTGTTTCATATAAAGGATATTAGAAATTTGGACCCTCCTACTTGCAGTGGTTGTATAAGCATAAACATGTTTGTAAAAAAAATCACTCCCGTACAGCAGATAAAATGGAAGTAAATGATATGAAACGCATTTTTCTCAGATCCCAACAGAGGCACAATGCCAAATATTTGCGGTATATAGGTGATGGAGACAGTAAAACATTTCTTGCGCTGTCAAATGAATACCCAAATGGGGAAAATGTGCAATTAGAAAAAATCGAGTGTGTTGGCCATATGTAGAAGAGGATGGGCAGCAGACTACAGAACTCAAAGCATCGCAGAGAGATAAAAAAAAATTTCTGATGGAAAAAAACAATTCGTGGAAAAGGAAAAATCACGGACATTTTAATAAATAAGCTGACCACTTACAATGTAACGCCAAGTGTTGGAACAGTACTGATGTGAGAAGCATGAGGACAGCTATTTGGTCCATTTGGGCACATTCAGGCACATAAGGAACCCATGCATTGGTTCTGTCCGAATGGTCCGAATTCTTGGTGTCATTACAATAATGCAGTTTGTGATAATAAGTATCATGAATATAAGCACAAGAATTCAATCCCCAAAGTTGTGATGGAGGTCATCAAGCCTGTTATTAAGAAACTTTCTCATCCTTCACTTCTGAAAAAGTGTTTAGGTGGGAAAACACAAAACCCTAATGAGCCACTCAATTCATTAATTAGGAAGTTTTTCCTTAAAGTTGTAGGACGTGGCCATAATGTGGAAGAAATTGCTGCCTATTTAGGTACGTGTGTTTACAATGATGGACAAAGTTCCTTGATTTTGGTAGCAAAAGAATTAGATTTCCTTATTGATAAGAAAATGAAAATGTATTTCCAAAAGTTGGATAAACTGCGAATCAGGAAAGCTGAAAAACGTGTAAGCGAACAATCGCATGGAGCTCGGGAAGCAAAAAGACTGAAAGTTCTAAAAAATAATGAAAACATGCGAATGAAAGAAGGTGATATATATATGCCAGGAAGTTCTTAAAGGTTTTCTCCACATTACTGGAATATAAATTACATTTTTCATAGTTAAATATTCAGTTGTTCATTTCTAACGTTACATTGTTTATAATAGTTTGAGTGGCCGCGATAGCCTAGTGGTCATGGTTTCGGATTCGTGACCGGCGCTTTTTGTTCAGCCGCGGGTTCGATCCTTGGCTACCAAAGACCCGCCATGTAGCCGGGGCTGATATACGTTAAATCTGTTGGGACCCAAAGTCCTCCCGTTGGCGTGGTGTGGATGTTAGGAGAGGGAGTGCCAGCTCAGGTGTCGTCCTCGTCACTTAACCGTGGTTCAAAATCACGAGGCCCGTCGCCAATAGCCTTCTAGTGCGACGTTAATAAAAAAAACTAAATTAAATTATAATAGTTTGAATATCATAATGACATACCATGCGATAATTTATGAATAATAGTCTGAATAAGCTTTTAAATAATGTTTTGTATAATTTGTACTTTATATTTTATAATTATACTATATAACTTTATTGAAATGTACGCTTTTAGAAAAATATCAAAACTGCTGTGAAGCTTCTTTTTTTTAAAAAAAAAAATCTTTTAGGACTACAAAATAAATCAAATATTTCTGTTGGTTGTATGTTCACTGTAAATTGTTAAAATTAAGATTTTTTTTTGAATTATGAATGTTTTATTTTATGAATAATTAAATAAGTTTTAAATTATTCTAAGTTTTAGATTTACAATATATTCCAATTTTTTTTCTTTTACTTTTTTTTACATTTTATACAAGATATATAAAGTGGTTATTCATCTTTAAAAAGTTATTTTGTATAACTTAAACTCAAATTTGTCGACAATATTGTTACATTTTGTAAATGTGTGTATATTTTCAAATACCAAAAATATATCGAAATAACTAAAAAGGCTTTCTTTATGACATTTGTGACTCATAAAGTGAATTAAACCAAGTTAATACTATATATTTGATGTGTATTTGTAAAATAATGACTTAATTATGAAACGAGAGGCTTTTCATGTTGGCTATTATAGTGGATATGAAATTATTCAAATTTTTAACTTTAAAATCATTTATTTCAAAACATGCTTTTTTCAACTTTCACGTAAGACGTATGGAATACTAACAATTAGAAATGGACGGAAAATATTTTTTAAAATTTTTTTTTAATTTTCAAAAACTTCAAAAATTTACAATTATTAAGTTTTAACCTTTTTTTTAAAAAAAGTGATTAAGTATTTTGGGACAAAAATAGATTCAGCACCTGAAATCAAATGTTAAGTTTAATTTGAGACTATTTTGGTGGTATTCGCATAATATTTGAACTGTTCGTTTAATTTGAAGTGAAACTCTCATTTCTAGAAGAAGAAAAAATAAGTATTTAAAATACAGCAAATAACTTTTTTTAAAAAATAAATTTTTATATTTGACTATTAAATTATACATATGAAACCATTTCAAACTCATAAAAAATTGCATCCGTTTCAGTTGATTTTTATGCATAATACAGAAGTTTTAAGAAAATGGCATTTTAGACACATTTTTCGTAGGTTAAAAAAGGGTCCTGACACACCTTAAATAATGCCATTTAGAAAATCGGAATTTTTTGAGTTATGAATTTAGAATAGGTAAGAAATTACTTTATTATATTAACAATTTATATTACTTGGTGTTTTGTTATTGAGAATATTTGTAATGAAATAGTTAATTCTGACTATGTTATGTTAGAATTATGATAATGCTTCATATGTACTCTTCTATTCATATGCAATTTAGAATATTTGGAGTTCTTGTTCGATCAGTTTTTGGTTTTGAACTTCTTTTGTTGTAATATCATTTGCTGAGTGGGATTGTTTGATGCATGAAACATGTTTAATCACGTATTTCTGACCTTAGCCAGGAACAGCAATTCAATTGTTTTGTCAAGAATTTTTAACTTTTTTGTCTTACTAATAGATTTTTATTATCTCTTCAATATTATTCTTTGAGTTTTAATTAATTTTTTTGCAGTATTAATGTAAATTATGATTAGATGATAAACGTAAAATCATTTGTATTTTTTTATACATATTACCATCATAAATTCAAATTTTTAATTTTCTTTTATCACACTTCATATAACTTGATGATTTCATAAATATTTATTAAAACAAACATTCCAGAGTAATAAAAAATACTTCTTAATGCTTATAAATTCAGGTAAGATGTCTTATTTTGGTTAAAAAGCTGAGTTTATTTTATTTAATTTCGAAAAGGAAAAAAATATTTTAACTCCGGTTTCGAATAAGGCGAGACAAATAATGGAGAATTAATCACTTTTTTTTGGTGCTCTTTGAGGATTTAATTCCTTTCATACTTCTTTTCATTATTTAAGACAACGAAGAATATTCCAGAATGTTCTTGATAGCAGTTATATAAGCTTTTGTCGTTTGAAAGAGAAATGTGTAATATTCTAAAAGTAGTTTTGCGATAAGTTTAACAAAGATTAAATCTCTTTTGTGACACTTTCAGAATAGCTATTATTCATTATAAATATTCTATAAACGATAACCATCAATCTATTTTAATTACTTTTGAAAATAACGAAGAAAAATTAGTAAATTTAGGAGAAAATGACTATCTTATTCTATTCCATTGAAAATTGTTGAATAATATCGGTATCATTTAATGTGGTAATATAATGCAAAATCTATATTAAAGTGTCTCACCGTGTTCTTTGAAATGAAAATATCTATATAGTATTAAAAATATAGTATTTAAAAATAACTTTGAAAAATAGTTTTAATCGTTTTAATCAAATTCAAGACTTAATATTATAAAGAAATTTTGTGTTTAAAATTCTTAAGGTTCCTCATAAATGATTGATTGTTTATGAACATTTTAATTATAATTAACACGAATAATACTTTTTGTGTTACTTCTAATTTTTTGTCCATAATCTGCGCTTTTTTTTAAAAAAAATAAATGAATATTTCTTCAAGCCTTAAATATCATCAATAATTTTATCAATAAATTTCCGACTCCTAGAACTTAATTATACTAAAATTTATCTAATTTAAAACTTGGGGGTTTTGTCGACGGAAAAAACTTATTAGTTAATTTCAAGAATGGAGGAACCTTTTTCACTTTTAATATTCAGATTTCTCGTAATTACGAACTACTGTCAAGAAATAAGGACCACCTGTGTAAGTCCCCCCCCCCTCCAGTCTTTAAGCTTCCAAATGATTCCAATGCGAGAACTATAAATCCCAACAATACCCATGCATTATCCTCTATGACGAATCTTACGCGGAAACTGAACTACAGTTATACAAGAGCTATTGGTGTCTAACGTCGGGATTGATTGATTCGTTATTTATTTACGGATTTTATTTCGTAATTTTGAGCCTCGGTCAAGTGACGAGGACAACACCTGAGCCAGCATCTCTCCAAACTTCCACCTCACTAGCAGAAGGACTTGTACTCTAGACATATTTAATGTTCATCAACTTCACTACACGGCAAGATCTGATGGAAGGTATACCAGCTGCGGGTTTGAATATTTTGCTGCTACAAGCGTATGATCCTTATGAAAGCGATGTCAAATTAATATAAAATGGAAATATATAATGTAACATACTATATTTAACTTCCTATTAGTACTTGAAAATTCTTTAAGGACTACATTAAAATTCATCAATATGCGTAAATTGATATTTTTTTTAAAATTAAACACATATGTTGAATAAATTGTGTAAGCTTATCGACACTCTTTCGAAGAAATTAAGAAACAAATAATTTCATAATTAGTTACATTTTCAATTACGAGTAACTTAGTACATTAATTTTAGTAAAAATAAATAAATAAATGTCCTTCTAGTTCCGTTATTACAACTTTGTAAGTTTATTTTGTTATTAATAATTGGCGCTTTTTAAGAAATAAATAAATAAACATTTATTTGAACATTAAATATCAAAAATAATTTTATCAATTAGTTTCGAACTCTTAAAGAACTCAATTATACAAAAATTTTATCTTATTTTGAATTTCGAGTTTTTAGTCAATCACAAAAATTTATTAGTTAATTTCAAGGACGGTTGAACATTTTTCACTTTAAAAGTTTGGTCTTTTCTTTTATTGCTATTCTAATAGATTTCTATTTGATTTAAATAGCTTGAATTTTTTTTTCAATATTTTGAAATCTGAGAAATAAATATTAGGTTTACTTTTTATCAATCTGAAATAAAAAAAATTGTTTTAAAATGTGATACACATCTCTTACTTAATAAACATGCCTAAGCATATTTTAAAGAATTAGAGTTCTAAGCCCAATATTGTATAAGAAAAAAAATGTCTAATCATTCATAACTATATAGTTTTGACTGTAGTAATAACATAGTTTTCTGACCGATTTAACATGGATCTCTTCTGCAAAGGTAATTGGAAATAAAACTAAGAATAGAGTTTAAAGGTTTTTCACAAAATGAAATGGCATGCATTTTCAATAGAAGGAAATTTAATAAAGAGATTTCTATCCAAAACCTGACAACGATTAAGTTCCACCTAAAGTACGCTAATTCAAAAAAAAAAAAAAAATTGCCGAAGAAAAACTACTGCTTTAATTATATGCAATTCCTATATTATTTTAATATCTCATTAATCATGGTTGAATTAAAGAATTAAGTTTATATTTTGCAATTAATGATGAGCATTTATTTTTCTCTTTCTTAGTTACCTTAAATGAATTTAAAAATAACTCTGTACATAGTTTTATTGATTTCATTTTATATTATGGTTATAAGAGAACTATAGCTTTCTTATTAATCAAAAAAATACTAGCTATTTAAATCTTTTCTGAAAAATATTTTCATACTTATTTATCAAAAAAGTATTACAAAATTATCATTCAAGGATATATCAGAAAATTATCTGTTTTACTTTTAATATTAGCGATGTCCAATGGATCAAAGCGGAAAATTTAATTTTCTTTTTTTAGCAAGGTTTGCAATAATAGAAAGATTTTACGAAAATTTATATTAGCTACTTTTAAGTCAAGCTTGATAAAAAAAAAAAAAAAACATAATTTTTTTTTTACCTAAAATTGCAAAATTAAATATTCATACAGTAACGAAAAATAGAAAACGATTATTCCACATCGGTTGCTTTTAATAGGAATAAAAACAGTTGATTAAGAACACATATATCCTTAACATTCTACTTTGAACATTTTACTTTTACATTACTATTTACTACTTAAACATTCTACTTTTTAAATATATTTAAATATAAACAAAAATGATGATACCACTCATCTCTGCGTACTTTACTATTCATCTCCTTATTTAAGTATTTTCGATACATATTTGAACATAAATACATGCTTAAATTACAAATTAGTACTTTAAAAAGGAACAAAATTCTCATACGCACCTGTTTGAAGCTTCTGTACATGAACTGTATTTCTTTCCTCGTGAACTTTGTTTTCCTGCACAACTCCTCCAAAGTGTTGAGACGGGACGGACGCATCGGTGACGACGGATGCCGTCCGTGGTGGCCACCCTCCATGGACAGCCAGCTTCCGGACTTCCACGTGGAATCTCAACAACAAATACGTCCAGATTTTGTTGTATATCCGGACACACACTCTCCTTTTAAAAACCACTTCTTTTTTCCAATTTTTTTGAATATCCAGACATCGAAAAAGATAAATCTTTTTTTTCTTTCAGATAAGAATATACCGGACAGTTCTCCGTAATGTCGCCGGATCTGAAAGCCGCGTGTTCCGGTAAGAATGATGTTTTGAGAGTTTGGCTGATATTTTCTGAGTTGCGCCAAGGCGTGGGGAATTAACGCCAAGAAAGAGAAACATTTTGACGTGTGGGTGGATAAAACAGATTTTATGAAAATATATTAATTCTTCCGAAAAACATTTTAATTTTATTTTAAATGTTTTATTTGCTACAATTCGTAATGGAGGACAAAGTTATTTCCTTTACAGTTACATTGTTTTTTAATTTTTATTCATTCTATTTATGCCTTTGTTGATGAAGCTCAAATAAATTATTATTATTTCACTTGATCTCATTTATCGACATTATTATCATATTTGTGAGCAATTTTTTAAAATATTAACAAATAATTAATAATACATACTATGTGTGAAATTATAAGAGGCGTGATATGAATATTTAAGGAACAAATTCCTTTTTCAAAAATTGTTATAAATGTGAGAAAAAGTAACGATTTGTCAAAAGTTTTACCTGTCTAATTTTCATTGATTTTTTTGAGAAAATTTTTTTTCTTTTAAATAAAAATTATAAAAATGATTGGTATTCAATTTTTTGTCTCATTATTTCTGACTTCCTTTTTAGTGAACATCATACTATAGAAACAAAGTAAAAACGTCAATCTCAAATCGAGAAACAATTTTTGAAAACCTGGATATGGAGATAACACATATATTTACATGAGAAAAAAAAAACTTCATTTAATTGTTAATTTAATCGGTGGTAAATCTATAATTTCAACTTCGACTGAAACAAACCAGGTACTTGTGTTTAAAAAAATAACCAAATATAAGTGTATCTAGCTCCATATGAACAAGACAGTATATCCATCTAATGATTAACAAATTATTATTATCCAAAATATAAGGATATTTAGCAATAGTAACTTGATAACAGGATTACTTAATAAGAAAAGCGAAATATTCTGTAATCAAAATTTCTTCTTTTTTTCATTTCTTAAATAGATTTTTCTAACACTTCGTTTGAAAGAGTATGAAAGCATTACTTGATATTTGCAAGACTGTGGTTGAAAAAATAAAAGGAGTAATGAATTTCAGAGAAAAGTAAATTTTTGAATGATGATGCGACACACGGACAAAGAGGACGAGGATTTATTTAAAAAGGGATCGTACCGGGTTGATAAACAATAAAACATTTTTACTCTTTCTGACTCTTCATTCCTTTTGTATTTCGTAAAAATGAACTCAAATTTTTTTATAAGTAATTTTTAGTAATTTCATTTTTAATAGTAATTTTTACATATGAAAATAATTTTAAATAAATAGGCCGAAAATTATTTCGATTTTGAATTACTAAGCATTTCATATATAATAAAATAGACTATCTGGTCTCCCATTTAACAATGCAAAACTAATTTTTTCTTCCGTGACTTCTATATTATTTTTTTAAATCTAGGTAGCTGTATCAAGCAGTATAAGAATCTTTGAATTAAAACCAAATTCTGTACTGACTAACAGGCTGTAAATAGGCTTTATTTAGGTCAATACTATTTTCATCTCAACGAACTATAAAAACAGTACATAAAATACAAACATTCAAAGTATGCACGTAAAATTATCGTACATAATGCATAATGTGAAAAATACATAATATGTACAAAATCAAATATAATTATTGTACATGTCAAAAATATATAATTTGTATGTAACACTAAAATCTCAATATATACGAGTATAATTGTAGCATATAATGTGAAAAATAAGTAACATGTGCATAAATTATAAAAAATAAAAATGTACGAATAATTATAGCACGTAATATGAAAAATATACAATATATATTTTTCGATTGCGCGTACAGTAAACAAAATTAGAACCAGAAATTACATAACGTATTTTAATGTGAAATACTTAATGTTTCATGTAAAGATTCCAGATAGTGTACCATATACCAGGGGTGGACTTTTTGCAGCAAGAGCCAAAGTTACCCACCTTAAACTCTTGAGAGCCGCGCCTAACGTTCTTGGTGGGAAAAAAATCAGAATTATAACGTATTTATTTTTATAGTTTTAAACATATATATCAAAAAAAATTGTACTCTTCACTATTATAAGGTAAATGAATTTGTAATGTAGTAACTAATTTTTATAAACAAGTTGATAATTAGAAATCGAAATTCTTTATAATTCTTTTCGATACTGGTTGATCAATTTTGAACGAAACTCCGATTTAATAAATTTCATCATAGAGTACAAGGTTTTAACATCATAAGTAGATCCAAAAATCGACTATAAACGATGTGCTGTATTTTTTAAATTTTTGTCTTTAGTTTTTGGTACACATTTCCAAAATTCATTAATCGATTTTGCTGATTTATGGAATATCTGGAAACCTTAATCTTCTAATATCTCTATTAATTATAATTCTCCTGCTGAAGTTGGAGGAACTAAACATTTATCCATTGTAAAACCATTGGTAATCGCATCGATTTCGAACGGATTTAGTAAAAACGCAATTTTGCTGCTTTTAATGCTATTAACTCTTCAAATCAATCTACAAAATCGTTTAGCAGGTGTTTTTTTTTTAAATTTCGTTTTATATTTAATGATTACTTCAAGAGGAATATCCAATTATACATTGGATTCATCAGATAATATTCAACATGATGATGAAATCATTCCAGGTCATCAAATTCTGAAAAGGGTGAAAAGAGATTGAATGTCTGTTCTATTACATTTTTTTTTTGAATAATTGTAGTTTTCTTTTAAAAATAAAAATGCTCAAACTTAATTCTGAAATGTTCTTGTCCTTACCTTGAAGCGATAAACTAAATTTTTTTTTAAATGTTTCATTGTATGGGTAAAAAACACTGTCATAGATCCAGTCTTTACCTTTTATTTGCCAATATGATTGCTTTTTTTCATCTTAAAAGATAATAATAGGTTCCATCAAGACTACAAAACTGTCCAAAACATACATTAGTAATCACTATGCAGGACAACGATAAATCATTTATTTGCTCATTTAAATCTAGTTCGTCAATAAATTTTGAAACTGTCGGTGTTTTTTTTTCATTGTTTCGAATAAATATTTACATTTTTAATGAACGGTGTAAGCAAGTGCTCCAAATTAAAGTTTTTAGCAATATGATGCTCCCGAAGCACAATACCATGGATTGGAATAATATGCGGAATACTTTCAAAACACCAAATAGTCTTACATTTTTGTTTTCAATCTCTGCTGCTCCATCAGTGACTACACTTATTAATTTATCTTTGGGAGTATTTTAAGGGCTTCCTTTACAAATAAAGCTTTCATTAAAGTATTATTAAAATGCATTTCTAAAGCTTCTTGGATATCTCTACGCCACTAGCAGTATTTTTAATGCAATTAAATCTAATACTTCTCGTGTTACTCCATCTTCAAAAACTAATCGAATAAAAACTATTATTTGAGGTTGATCAGTAATATCGGTTGGTTCATCAAGCACTAGACTAAATGTTACGCAATTATTAATACCTTTATGCAATTGAGATAATAAATCTACTGTTATTTCTGAGATTCGGTGTTCATCTGTATGCCGTGTAACTGGAATGTCGCTTATTAATTAAAAAAAAAAAGATGTTGGTATTATTGAGATCCAATGTATTAACTGTAACAGTAATGTTTTACTTGATAAAATACCCATTAGTTTGGTCATTTTGTTCACGCGATGTTCAACGCTAATTTAAAACTAACTTCTCTTTTGATTTTATTATTTTAAGTAAATTTTGACATGAAAATGACTTCGTTACTAATTGAAAATCTTAACGATTGTAATTTTTTTAAATTTGTAATTCAAATTTTGCCGGATATTGAGATATAAATTCGAAGTGTTTTTTTCATAATGTTATTTTAAATTTCCTACCTTAAAATTATTGACTGTTGAAATACAAGTTAGACAGATCGCTCTAATATTTTTCTTTATGAAAGGAGTGTCTTCTTCTCATTCTTTTTAAAATTTCTTTTTCGTCGGCGTAGTTGCACTTTCGTTTATTTTCAAGGATCATTTTGGTAAATATACTATAATAGTAAATTAATAAAGTTAAATACTATCAAAAAATTATGTATTTTAAGTTATTGCAGTTTTTATTCAAAAAGATAACAAATAACTATAACGACGAACGTGACAAAAATGACCATTAAACGCAGAGAAAAGCACAACAGAAACAGAAATAATAACCATTATCTTTATAATTATCTAATTATTATATATAGATAATTAACGAATAATCTATATTTGAATAAAATAGTTATAATTCTAAAGTATTTAAATTTTTATTAGAAGTTTAACATTGAATTTTAATGCGTTATTATACTACTTTTATAAAACTATAATCTTATTAAATTATGAACACTAGTAAATCCCGATTGATATTTTAATTCTATATTAATAACTTGTTTGTTGAACTTAGGAACTAAACTTTTTTCACATTTTAAAATTAAACTTGCGAAAATTCAAATAAATACTGTAACACTTAAATTTAGCACTACATTCCATGTACTATTAAACGGTAGCCAGATGGCACCACATGCTCTTTTTGGTTAGAAGCGCAAGCGCAATGGAAGGCCAGAGACTTCGTTAGCAGAATGATGGAGTGATGTTCATGAATCTATGTTTTATATATGTTTTGTATCCTGTCTTGTGTTGTGGAACGTGTCAAGTATTAAATAATATTTGTTCCTGAAACCTTACCGGCTGTTCATTATTTTGTCCTGAAATAATAACAACATTTGAGGGATACAATACTTGTTTTTAAATTAAAAGAAAACGCCTATTTCAAGTTATAATGATGCAAATTAAAGAATGTTTTAAATAGAAAATGTGTCAATTTACTGATATTGTAAAGAGAGAGTAATGCTGCTTATATTTTTTACACAGGAATCCAACGTCTGGATGATTTGCACTATTTATCTATTTAAGAAAAAATGAGTTTAAGAGCATCCATTTTCTTTCGAGTTCTTTTAAAACAACATCTGAAAGAAGGAAGCTCAGGATATATTACTGTGGCAGAAATAAGATGGTCTTGGTTTGGATTTATTAACGTCACTCAAGAAGCCACACGAAGGCTATTGAAGACGGACCTCAAAATTTTGAACCATGATCAAGTGACAAGGACGACACCTAAGCTAGCACCCTCCTCTCCTAACTTCCACACTAACCAAAGGGGGGATTCGGGCCCCGACAGATTTAGCATGCATTAGCCCTAGCTACACGGTGAGTCTTTTGTAATATCAAGGCTCGAACCCACTCGAATTCGACGAAACAGCCAGCCACGAGTCTGCGGCCACGATCACTAGGCTACCGCTGCCACAAGATAGACTTGGACATCACCCATTACTTTAAGAAATCCAGTGCGTTCCATAAACGTCGATGTGATGAAATTTGAGTTTCTGGTCGTATGTTCGCAAGCTTTGTGTTGCAATAGGTGTTATATATACTGAAATTTAAGTCTTAATCTTAGCGGAATCCCCCATTTGACGATTGTTTAAACTGCAATTTTCAAAAACTAAATCTCGTATGAAAAAACAAGTTTCTGTATTTTGCGATTTTTTAAACTGCTTTAATTAAAAATCTTGTACAAATGAGCCTTGAAAAAATAAACGGTTTTAATATATTTTATTATTTCGTTTAATTATTGTTTTATCGATCGTAAACATAGATAAATTTTTAAATATGTACTGAGAAAATGTGCTGCCATTTTACGGAACAAATGGATTTTAAAAATTAATACATAGATATTTACGTTATCAATACATCTATATTAGAAGTGAGATCAAGTATGATAATATGAAGTGAGATTATGTATGAAAAGCACGAGCGAAAATAAGTCGAGTAGTTAGCTACAGTTACGGATGAGTGAAGTTCGTTATATCGAAGGAATGAAGTTGACTACGGGGACTGTAACGACCAGCTAACTATAATAATGACCAGCGCTATCATTTCAGAGAGTAACGAGAAGTCAACTTGTTCGTTGAGTTTAGCTCGGTTTTGGAGAAGATGAGAGATGAACGTGGAAAATGATTAAAAAAAAAAAAAAAAAAAAAAAAAAGGATCACTCACAAAATATTGCTAATTTAAAAATTTGCTTAAAATTTGAAATTAGTTTTTTGTGATTTGCACTAAAACATTGGATTTTTGATTGCGTAGTTTTGCTCATCGTTGCAGGAAAAAATGACTGAACATGCATTGAATCAAAATAAACTATTATATTTTTTGGTTCAGCTCCGGTTTTCGTTACGACCAAACTGATAGTTTTGTTTGGTTTTCGATTCAGTTCCAGTTCGAAAACTCTGATTTAAATTCACTAATGACTGGGATCTCTATTCGACCAACACGAGATTTGAACAAGTGTATTAAAACAGCTATATTTTTACAAAGGTTGAATCGAAGAATACGGAACGACTCTGTTAATTATTTCCTGTACGTTTCAAGAAATTTAAATTATAACAAACTTTTCTCCTTTATTATTTGAGCCACAATAAATTTTGTAAAGAGCCGAAAGCGACTCACGAGCCACCATTTGCTTACCATTGCCGTATACATTAGGATCAAAGAGATTTTAATTCTTTGATTCTACAGTTCTATAGGCGAAGAAATTATTGCAACGCCCCCTCCCTTTACACTTGAAGATCAAGATCTGGCAATTAAACTAATATGCTAGACGGGAATGGTCGAGTCAAACCATTTCCTGTTGGTTTGATTAAATTTGAATTGTTAAATGCTTCATTGGAGATGATTTATATACTGTAAATAAAAATTTATACTAGGCAATTTGGAAGGAATTATCGATGTGCACACTAAATGTACGTAAAATTAAAATTATTAGAACTATCAAGAGCGCAACTTAACTATTCTAGATTGTATATAACTCTAACCGAGCACCCTTTCGCTACACTTGGCATCAGCTCCGACAACCTTTTCACCTTACTCTATTGTCGTTATCTCTCTATCTCTCTGTATATATATATATATATATATATATATATATATAAAGAGAGAGAGAGAGAGGACATTATATTAACTTTAATAAATAAATTCATTGAAAATGCAATTAAAAGTAAAACAGATTAAAATAAAACAAAATTCAAAGAAATCCAAAAAATATGTTTCCATGAAAAAAATTTTAATTTAAAAATCCAAATTTTTTTGGAAAAATGGGATATAATATGATAACAGTTGAACAGACTTTAGACTGTTACGCTGGATTATTCTAGAATTATTGGCCTACGTTCTCCATCAAAATATACATTATTAAAAATGGTTATTGCTGCAAATAATTAATATGGATACTGCTCGGAGGAGCTTTGTCCGTCGAAGTGAGAGCACATGGGTTCGTGGGTAATTTTTCAGTTTAGATCTTGATCACTAAAGCGGTTAACTCAAAGTATGAGCTGTTTGGAAGCCTTGTATATTTTGTAAATAGTGTAATTATTTGTTTATGTATAATTGGCGCGTAGAAATTATAAATAAATGTGTCAAAAAAGAGCCACTCTCCCTCTTTTGCTTAGTGGATTATTATTCAACAACAGTTATGAAATCAAAAATATGAATTGAAAAAAATGTGAAAAATGAATCCTAAAAACTAAATTAAAAAAAACATATAAGATGTCAAAATAAATTTTTAATAACCAAAAGCTGGAATAAATAAAATTAAAAAAATTAATAAAAAACTGAAAAGATAAAACGAAAAGAAAAAAAATCAAAATTTACAAGAACAAAAGTACAACACACCACGAATATGAGAATGAAAAACATTGCGTACGAAGAAATGAAACCAAATTTTTGATATTTACATGTCTGAAACAATTTAAATTTAGAATAAAGATTTACTCACTTATAAAGAACCCATGAATGTTGTATTTCAAGTCATAAAAGCATAAAAAATGAATCAAAGGAGCCTTGTGATCCCACTCCATACTATCTTTCCACGTGAACAATGATAGTTTTTAAACGTTGCCAAATTGCAACCCTTAAACTCTAAAATTAACCAGTCAATTGACAAAGACATGTTTAGCTTACATGGACTATTGAACTTAAAAGTTACAATAAATAACAAAAACCATGTATATATATATACATAAAAAGAGAGAGAGAGAAAGAGAAATTCACAAAACCTTAACAAAATAGAAATTCACAAAGTCTTAAATTTATAAAAAGAAATCCTAAAAGACAAAAATAATTAAATGCGAAATTTAAAAATGCAAGGAAATCAATATAAAGCAACGCCATTTGGAAAATGAATTCACAACTTAATACAAAAAGAAAATTTTAGAAGAATATCATGCAAAAAGTAAATAAAAATAAATAATAAATAAATAGACATAAAATATAATAAATTAAAAACTTAGAAAACCAAGAAATAAATAAATAAAAATAACTCGAGATAAAAACCAACATTTTTAAGACCAACGTTTTTATATGGTGGCAAATTATATTAAAGAAAGTTATTGAAGAAAATATTAGTTAAAACTTGTCGCAAATATCTAAATATTGCATTGTTAGGCAAGTAAGAACGGTTCTCAAAATTTCAGAGCTCTAGCTTGATGGGAATTTGATTAAATTAGCGATTGAAAATTTGATGACACACACACACCAAGTGAAATGCATAAAAAAGTTTTAAAATAGATAAGTAAATAAAAGAATAAAATAAAAATAAATGAATAAAATATTTTTTTGTAATTTTAAAAATAGAAACTTAAAAAATGAATAATAATTATTATTACAAATTTTAAATTTTGAAAATTTTTAAGTTAATTTAAATTTTATCAATCGAAAAATCTTTCTTTGAAAATTACCGAATTTTGTTAATAGAGAAACGCAACAATTACTTCTCTTGTCATATATGTTATTAATAATCATATTATTCTCAATTTTTAAATTAACATTCAAAAAATTTGTTTCATAAGTGTTTGCAATAGTTTAAATAGTTTATAACTCATGGATATATATATATACATTCACGAGGTTTGTTCCGTAAGTGAACTGATTTTTCTACGGATGAACTTGAAATGTGAAACATCCTTGATGTATAGCAGAGAGTAGATTGTGACCTTGGCTGTACGTGCATATTTGCTTCAACTGAATCAGCAGAATCAGTCGCTCGCTGCTGCTGTTCTCAAATGATAATGCTTTACATCCTCGTTACGTTTGCGATGAAGTAAAATATTGAACAACATTACGATATTTTATTCTCAGGGAAACTTAATAAGTCTTCCATTGAATCATTTGATACATAGACCAAAGCTTATCGAAATGCCACTCTACAGAGAATAGTGGTTTTTATGTGGTTCCAAGCTTTCAAAGAGGGCCGAGAAAATGTTGAAGACGATCCTCATTCTGGAAGTCTAATCTTGCCATCAAACGATGAAAATGGGGACGAAAGGACGTGAAGATGAAAAGTTATGACGACAAAAGATCGCAGATTGAGCCTTAGGATTGTAGCAGATATAAAAAACGGGATTGAATAAAATTGCAGTTCATAGAATTCTTAACAGATCGCGCGTACATGCGAAAAATGTGTGTAAAACTCTCACAGAAAAACTTGTCTGTGAGGCAAAAAAAACTAACCTGGAGGAAATTTGTTAGGAGGTACTGAAAAGACTCGAAATTGATCCAAATATTTTTGGATAATGCAATAACAAGCAATGAGTCATGGATGTTCAAAAACGATTCCGTAACCAAAAAGCAAAGTTTAGAATGGAACAAAGAGGTTCTTTTCTTCCGGAAAAAGTCCGCATGAGCAGATCCGAGGTGAAAGCAAAGATTATTGCTACTTTCGAAAGCAATGACAATGTGCACAAGGAATTTGTATCTCCAGGACAAATAGGTAATAACGCCTTTTGCAAAAATGTCTTGGAACGACATTGAAAACGATACCAGCGTGTCCGAAATTCCACTATGGTAACTTGCCAGCTCACACTTCGCTTACAATTCAAGAATTTCTGGCAAAGAAAAATATTCCTGTTCTTTCACAACCTCCCTATGAAAGAACGGGAAGCTCCATGAGATTTCTATCGCTTCCCTAAGTTGAATTCGAAGTTCAAGATAATCATTTCGAGAATATTTTAAAATAAAAAAAAGGAATGTAACAGATGAGCTAAAAATTCCAGTACTGCTTACGAACAGTCTAAGAAATGTTACAACCACTACGTAACGCTCCAAAAGGAAGATTCGAAGGAGAAAACCTTTATATATATATATATACCCAACTCTTTTTTTACACGGTTGATACGTTCCTTAGAAAACCGAGCAAAAAAATTGTGTACAAAAATACATGTGTCCTATGGTAATATTCGGGATATGTCCCACAACTTTAAGAAATCGAGTAAGATGAAAAAACTCTAAATATTTTCCCAAAAAAACGTACAAAAAAGTAATAATGAAATCCATATTACATATTTATAAAGCAAAAACAACTCATTTTTATTACAATTTTTTTTAATGAGTGTACATTGAAAATACAGTGTATGTGGGTACATACAACATATGGTAATTCAAATTGAAATTAGAAATAAAACTACTAACTAACAACTATTCATCGCTACTTGGTAAAAAGCGTGCACGTTTATTACGAACTGGATCAAAAATGCTATCATCAGTAGATGAGTCAGATAAGTCTAGTACAACTAACGGCTATGGTTCAAATGAAGAATTTCGTTCGTTATTAACGGCCTCTTTTGGTTTTTGTTGTTACAAAGTCTGTTATTAGCGGCTGTTTTATTTTTGTTTGTTTGTTTCTCATGTTGCTTATATAATTCTTGATATCTTGCTACACAAAACTTAAGATTATGTCAAAATTTTAATGCACACTCCATGTCAGAATCATGAGTAAGAAAATGTTGTTCCATATTTGTAGGAAATTTCAAGCCCTCTCGAATTAAATCAGCCGTTAATAACTGAATTTCACCTTCGATTTCGTCATTATCGACTTGTATTATTGAAATGAAAAAATGCATAGAAATCTGTAAAAAAAATATTATACATGACAGAAATTGTAATTTTAAGGATACATTTCAAGTTAATAACATGTTAAAAGAATTGATTTTTTAATTTAAGCGAAGGAATATTGTCCAAAGTGTGACGTGATGTATTTCCAGTTTGACTGAAAACCGAAATGCTGAGTTCAAGTTGAAGTACAACGAAATAAAGAAAACAGTGATTATAAAATTCAGTTATTACCCATAACTCCAAAATACAAAATAAACAAGCAATGAAGTGGACCAAGTCACTCACACATGTGTGGGAATAAGCCGATCGTCTTCTGATTACATTGTCAAAATTCAAATTTAAGAAAAAAAATTGGAGATTCGTGCTACAACAAAAAATTCGTGTAAAAAGGTATATTGATAAAACGTGTTATTTCAAAATCGTGTAAGAAAAGACCGTATAAAAAAGAGTTGGGTGTATATATATTCTTTTCGTTTCTAATTAATACCATTTCGAATTACTAAACTCATTCTTACTATAGAATTTTAAATATTTGGATTATAATCCGTTATATCTGTATAGATTATATTTTATAATCCGTATGATAAATCACCTGTTGATAATTTGATTTTTTTTGGAGGTGATAAAACGATAATTTAAAATTATCGCTCAAAAGAGTTGTGCCCTATAATTATTTCAAAATATTTAAGATATCAACTATTGATAAATAAATTGATTTAAATACCAATAATACTTATCTAATATATAAGGAATTTATCTAAATGAGTTAGCTACTGAGTGGCTGTTGTCAACAACTTGGAACCTCTCCAAAAAAGAAGCGCTGAGTGCATCTAAGTATTGGGCGGAAATTTTTCTGAATGGTTTTTACAAGAATAAATGTTTATATTTTTGTGGAAAGACAACGTCTATAGAAAAATAAGCAGACTTCAATATTTTTAGAATACTGCTTATGTTTAGATGCAATAGGCTAAATTTGACTAACATTAGCTTCTGTCGAATGTAGAGTGCGGCATAAATAATAAAGCAATAATATGTGTTATTCAAAATTTTATTTCATGATTTGAAGGTACAATATTTATCATTTCGTTTTTGACCTTAACTTCGTTTTGAAAATGATATCGTCTAAATGTTGACTTTCACTGTCAACGCATATCTAAAGTCTCACCCAGAAGTTTCTCATTTCTCCATCCCCCCCCAGTCATTTCTGGCAGTATTGCTGCAATTTTTGGGGGATAGCAGCTTTGAGTTTCTTGGTTGTTCGTGGTCTATTCTAGTAAACTTATGATTTCAGATGCTCCCAGAGAAAATTGTCTCAGGCCATGAGATGTTATCTCATAGTAAGATTAGACACCCCGGAAAATTTCTTTCAGCTAGTCCAGCAATATTTTGGCTGTGTGGTCTATAGCACCAACTTGTTGGAGCCCTGGAGTCAAATTTCCATGCTCGTACAGTTTCGGTTGTAAAAAGTTACGTAATATGTCCACATAATTGGCAGAAGTTATAGTAACTGTTAGTTATTCTCCTCAGAAAAATATGGGCCTATAATCTCAAAATATGCAACAGCATACAAAACAGTAACTCGATCACTGTGGAGATGTCGTTCATGGATTTGTTTTGGATTGTTCGGAGCTCAGTAGCGAAAGCTATATTTGTCCACACACCCTGACAAGGAAGTGAGCTTCATCATTTGAGAGAGGAATAACTCTCTCAAGAAAAAAAAGTTGTAACAAAAGCCACAGCTGCTTCAAATTACATTGTTATGTTGAAAAATGTTCACTTTAGTGTTTGAATAAGCTAAGTGAAGTTGCGATTTAATTACTGTGACAGCGTATTTGAAAGTATTTGTGGTAAATACTAATTAACGAAATACTGACAATGAGGAAAACGTTTCTTGGGGCTTTTTCTCTCCTGCTTCTTTGGATTACCAACATGTTGCAAGTGATATATTTTTGTGACATGACTTATATGTGTTATTCCGTCGGATACATCTTACTGTTGGAACACTGTAAAATCGCGAAGAAAAGTAACGCTTCCACTAAAGTGGACGCCTGTGTCGCCACTGAGGACATCGAAGCCTTCTACCACATCATAGAAAATGACTACTGAAAACGTTTAACTTCTGCTAGCAATCTGAGTGATTTTCAAATCTTTCTGAAAATGCCAGTAGTTGCGATGATGTATTCAAAGCAAATCATTTTCCTATTCACCTTGAAAAGCACAAATATTCAAAGAAACTTGAGGATATATTAATTGATTCTGTTCCTTTACTGCCGAACAATCCATTTGAGGATTCAATTGAATCAGATCCACTTTTATGAGAAATATATCTGTTTTACAAATTGTTTTTAAATTCTAACAGTAAGAAAACAACCACTTGATGAACACGGAAAACTCTTTGCTGACAGAACCTGAACCCAACAATGCCTTTACTGCATATAAACCCTTTTGCTGAATCAATTCTGTCCATTCTTTTCCAACAGAAGATTCCACAATTTCACTAAAATTATTTCATATAGCAAGGTAAAAATTTCATGGTATATATATAGCAACAGGAATTTGCAATAACATCAACTTCAGTTACATCAGAAAAGGATTATCATATAGAACAACAATAAGTTCAAAAGCATCTTCGTGGAAATACATAAATTTCTTCAATAAAATAAGAAAAGGGGAAATATCTCATACATCATCAGGAATTTAGAAATTGGTTATACAAAATACTTTGCAAAAACATCATCTTCAATCATGTCCAAATAAAAGAACATCAAACAAGAAATGTTTTGAATTTCTTCGAAACAAGAAATTCAAATGCAGTTTTATGGAAACACTTGAAATTGCCACTAAGAAGTCAGAAGAAAAGGGCATAATGTAGGATAAAAGGAATTTCAAGAATAGCTTCATCAAAACATATTCAACCTTTTTCAGTATTGTAAGGGAGAAAAAGGCAAGAAAGAAAAAAGAAAACCACATAAAACATCATGAAGTATTTACAACTTCACCAAAAAAATGTCGGAGGTAAGAAAAAAAATCTTCATTTACAGCAACAGGTTTTTCAAGAACAGTTAATGAAAACGCAGTGAAGCTTTTTCCAAGAGAAAATTTTCATTATAATTCAATAATAGTACGCATATTTTACATTTTTTTTTCATAAAACTAGTGAGTCTCAATGTTGATGAAATTACAGATATAGTGATTCTTATTCCCAGAGATAGTGACTCTTATTTCCAGAGATGATGACTCTTATTTCCAGAGACAGCGACTCTTTATCGAAGAGGTGGAGATTATCAAGGAGATAGAGACTCTTTATCAAATAGGCAGTGACTCTTTATCACAGAGACGGATTTTTTTATCACGAAGTTAGTCATTATACATGGAGATGATGACATTTTATCAAAGAGATAGCGACTCTCTTAAAGAGGCAATGATTTTTTATCAAAGAGAAGCGACTCCATATCGCAGAGACAGTGACTCTTTATCAAAAGAGATAGTCATTCTCTATCAGAGACAGTGACTCTTCATCACAAAGTTGATGATTTTTAATCAGATACTCTGAAATAATGATTAGTATGTGGGTCACTTCCGATAGCGATAGTGACATTCTTAAGTCTACATAGACTTCGTTAAAATAAAAGCGAATATGATTTGTGTCTTAGCGGGTTTTGATACGATCGGGGAATGAGCACTAGCAATGGCAAGTCGATAAGTCAGAAAGGTACCAAACTGGTGACACGGTTTTTTTTTCCTGGTGAATTTTATTAAGTTCTTGCGATCAGGATGTAAATGAAAATTGTCTCTTCTATCCCAAGCTGAAAGTTTTTCTCTTCTTTTCACATTAAAAGCAATAATTAAGTGATTTTTTAAATTGTAAATAGCTTCACCTCAATAGATTTTTTTGAAAAAGATATTTGTACTTCTTTGGCTTTCAATAAAATAGTTTATTACACCCTTCTTCAGTGTTATTTTTACTTAATTTAAGAGAAGATATCACTTCATTTTATCATTAATTAATTATTTTATGACCAGGTTGTAACATTAATGCAACTATGATTGTGTTTAAAACACTGCGCTGTATTTACGAGGGAGTAACATAAAGTTTTAGTTATTATACATAAGTAATAAGAAATAATCGAGACATCTGGATAAGATTTATTGAATATCAATTGATTCTACATATTAATTTATGTAAATTGCGGCTATTCATGTTGCTTGGTTTGGTTTCAAGAAGCCGTAGATTAAAGTAACACGCAGTTTCGGAGAGTTATTATCTGTGGTTTCGTACAATTTTAATTATTACTGAAAAATAATCGGAACTTAATTTTTATTTATTATTCTTAAAACCCTTCTACATAGCCTCCCACCAAAGTAATACATTTCCTCAACGTTCCTTGACCTTTCGAAGGCCATCATTCTAGAACTCGTAAGATTGAACCGTATCATATCCATACTGCGAGTTGCTTCAATTTTGGATTTCCTGAAACTAAACAAATCAATACGTATAGCTGTAATTTTCAACATCATGTACATAAAGATAAACTAATGTGCATATTAAATTTTATCCAGACAATTAAGTTATTTTCTTGATGAATATTAGAAATTTGGTACCCTCTTATAGTCCCATGCTTGGCTTTGTGGAAGTTTGACAATTTTGGAGATTCTATGGTTCTTCTATATTTGATTCATGATTTGAGAATCCGGTTATGACTGATCTCTCTCTAAGTATCCTGTAATTTGAAGATATATTGATGCACGTTTTAGAGATAAAACATTTTCATTATATTCATCTACATCAAAACACTTGAGTATTCAATTCACAATTTGTATATGTATTTGGATGTGTGTGTGTGTGTGTGTGTGTGTGTGTGTGTGTGTGTGTGTGTGTGGCCAGCCAATTGACCTTGATATGCGTGTATTATTAAGTATTTATTCAATGGAATGTGAGAACTACAGTATATTAAGTTCTTTTAGAAATTCAAAAAAAATTGGGTAATAGAAAAAAACAGTCTTGGAATAAAAAGACGTTTTGTGTATGAGATGAAAGCAATCGAATAAGATCATGCTGTAATGAGGATTTTCTGAGGTATCATGGACTTTCCTCCACCAGTAACTGAAAAGTCCTATAGTAATGGTGTGAATATCTTGCGAAAAGGCACCAAAGAAATTATTGAAGCATCATTGTGAAGTACTGCTTTGGAAAAGATGACATTGACAAATTCGTCAGATATTGTCAATGGGGATGGAATACTGAAAGTACGTTGTTATTCTTCTCGTGTTGGAATATGTGCAGTTATAAGAGACAGAACTGGAGATGTAATTGATGTAGAAATATTATCTTCTTATTGTAAGGGATATGATACCTAGAAATGTAGAAAATGGTTATCTGCTTATAGACAGTAGAAAATACAACATGAAAAAAAGTGTTTGAAAAATCGCAGCGGCTTGACTGGTATGAAAGAAACTGTTAGAAAAATTTAGAATATTTCACAGCAG
This sequence comes from Nephila pilipes, assembly GCA_019974015.1. Lineage (NCBI taxonomy): Eukaryota > Metazoa > Arthropoda > Arachnida > Araneae > Nephilidae > Nephila > Nephila pilipes. The sequence goes on from BMAW01016128.1 coordinate 190,899, forward strand.
TCAGAAAGTTATCATTCTATGAGATATGTGTCTTACATTATGTTGGCGAAGCTCAAACGTTTTTTCCAAGCATTACTGCATCTAATAGACATCGTGAAGGCACACCAATAAAAAAAATAGAATGTGTCGGGCGCGTCCAAAAAAGACTGGAAACTCACTTGCACAATTTGTAGCAAGCAAACTCTAAACTGAGTGATTGGATGTCAATTGGTAGGAAGAGCACATTTAAAGACAAAATTATTGACTTGATTATTCCTTTTTATGAAAATGCAATCAGGCAAAATGAGCAATTAAGATAGTTTATTAAAGTCGTAATTAGAAGCAACACTAGGTCTATTAGTAACGGATCTTGCAATTTTGAACCTTGGTCTAGTGACGAGAACCTGAACTGGTATCTCTCTCTCTCTAAATTTCCCCACCAACGGAAAGACTTGGGACTTCGACAAGGTTTGACGTGCGTTATCCCCTTTACATGTCTAGTCTTTAGTGGTATCAGGACTAGAACCCACAACCCGACGAAAACAACTCTGGTTGTGAGTCTATAATCAGGACCACTAGTCTAACGCGGCCACTCTGGTAAAATAAAGCATGACATGCAGATAAGCGGAAAGCTATCTAGACGGTGTGTTTTGGCGTTCAAGTGACTAAAAATTGTTCACAGCTTTTGTCCTGCTCTAGATACAGAGGGTCTTACCCTTAGAGTAAATGAAAAAAAAAAAAAAAAGAATTTGTTAAAAGGTTGTAAGTATGCTTTTAAACTTAAGAACAAAAACTACCAATGACAGTAATGGATTCCATTAACCCAATATTTAAATCACACTGCTGACCATTAAAATTGCAGCACCAGAAAGGAAAACAAATACAAAAAAAAAAGATATTTATTGCACGAGAACAGTTTGGCATGAAGATAAAATAATTAAATTTGCAAGCAGTTTGGATGTTTACAGGGTTGTAAAATTAGTAGAAACAGCTGCTAAACCTGGCAGCTAAAATAGCCCTTACTCGGTTAGACATAGTATCGAAATGGTCTTGGATGACAGAAACGAGTGGCTCATTCCATGCTGCTTCAAATCTAAGCCACACTTCCTCAACCGAATTTGCTGGAAGAGGGATGGTGAACTAATCTCTCAGCAACCTATGACCAGATATTTTCAATGGGTGACAGATCTGGAGACCGTGTAGGCCAGAGCAACAATAGAATACCCTATGTATTGGGGAAGGTAAGAACACGACGTACAACATGTGGTGTTGCATTATCTTGTTGGAAGAGGGTTTTTAGCAGGTCTCAAAGATAAGGCACAACCACTAGACTTCAGATGTCAGAAATGTACTTAAATGCGTTCAAATTAACTTCGATCCGAACTAGAGATGTACGTGTCATGTACCCAATGGCTGCCCAAACCATCACACAAGTCGCACGACCCCAATGACGATATCGAATGCAAGAAGGCGACGAGCGGTCTTCTCGAAGCCTCCAGAAACATATATGGCCATCGGGATACTGCACGCAGAACCGGGTCTCATGTGAAAATACGACATTGAGCTATTCCTGTATCCAGCTTTGTTGTTCGGTGGAGCAGTGTCACCATCTCTCTCTGTACTGCATTGTCAAGGAAAGCCAAAGTAATGGTCGCCGTTCTGACAGTCCAAGCTGCTGAAAAAGGAAGTCGTCGCACCGTACGAGGGGATACTTAGCGTCCTGTAAACATGCCCATTTCCAAAATAATGGTCCATGATGTAGTTGTACGGTTTAGAAGGGTCGACCTCACAATATGTCTGTCTTTTCGGGCGTTAGTCATGGGCGTAGAGAACCTGAATGCCATTCAATATGACCCTCAGCAATCCATTGTTTCTACATTCGCATGACAGTGGTTGGATTTCGACCAGTGTGACAGGCATTATCACGAAACAATAATCCACACTCTCGATAGGGAACACAATTCTATCTCTATCGAATTCCAACATTTGCTGGTAAGCATTTCTTCTTATACGAGATATAACACGATATTCTGAGCAAACTTCGTCCTTACAAAGCGCATTCCAAACGAGAAATCTACTGCACAACTTTTCTTTTTTTGCAGTGCTTCAGATGTCGTATCTCTCTTCTTCTCTTCTGCGTCTAAATGCTCTGAAATACTTATCATTTGAAATACTATATCATAACTTTTCCCCCCTTTCATATGATATTGACGTTCGTCTGATCATTCCTGCCTGGTATTGTAATTTTAATGGCCAGCAGTGTATCTATCGCAACCTAAACTTCTACACAAGTGTCTATGGGGGAGGGACACAAAAGAATAATGTATCTATAAACTAATTAATATGGAAGTTATGCCCAAAAACATTGGGTTGTGACAGAAAGACAGTTACGATTTCTCCAAATGAAGCAATTGTCCTTTTTTTAATAATGGCAAATGGCACTCTAAGAAATTAAAGCATACTATTGGCAATGAAGTCACACAAATAAAAAATGCATTGACTTGGTTTAACTGTTGGTGAGCATGTACAAAGTTTTACCACATCTATGGAACTAAAAAGGATTCAGACTGCACAGTCACATTTTATTTTTCGTACAAAGAAAATAGGAGAAACTAAAAAAAAGGCTGCTAAAGACTACTTTCAAGAATTTAATTGTAAAAAAAGGAACATCATATGGCTGTGATTAATAAAATTTAACATTTCTGAATAGTTAATGTGGTACATATATACTGTGAAGTTAAGCAAAATACTTTATTGTTTATGTAAAATAATTGCGACTTAACATTCTAATAGTTTTACAAATAACATTTATAAAATTTTTAACTTTATTTTGTAAAAACACCAACTTCCATTTAAAGTAAATGAATTCAATATTACATGCAAATTCTTTCAATACAATATACTGAATAATATTTGTTTTTAATTCAAATTATTTTAACTAATAGATATTTATTGTTCCAAAAGCATCACATTACTTTTAATTTACAGTTAAGTGTCATTTCAAGCAACGAAATAATATACACGTAAAGCTATGGGGAATTTTATAATTGATATCAATTTTTTCAGAACATCATTTTCTAGTTTATGCCCAGGATTTTTTCAAATCCATTCTGAACGGGATATCGTAAAGTTTTATAGTAAATTCTGATCAAATGTTTATACTCAAAATGACGAACTATTTAGAATTTTTAATAAAGCAATTATAAATTACAAGAACTTAATGAAGATTATTTCTATTCAATTTGAAAATTGAATTTTAAACTTTTGTAATTTATTAAAGACTTTAAATCAATGTTTCACGCTTCATCGTTTTGAAAATCGCTTATTTTCCTTTGGTGGGAAAAAAATTGTAAGCATATATTGGTAGCTTTTTAAAACGCTGTGTGTAATACTCATTACTTGCAAAATTAGATTTGAAATTCCTAATTACAATAAATCTTATTGAAATTTACTTTCATTCAAAAATTATTCACTGGATATGTATCAATTAATACAGTATATGTTTGTTAATTCACCCAAAATCTATTTTCCAAAAAACAATGTTAAAAAAAAAATTAAAAGTATATGATTTTGCTTCATTTTTTTAAAGGTATGTGACCTATTTAGAAAATTTGTAAATTGCTGATATGCACTGGATGTTTTAATTTAATATGTAATGTTACTCATAAATGCCGTGGAAGGAAAGATGAAAGATGAGTGTAATGTCGGGATTAGTGTCCGGAAGAGAAAATATTGTTGGGTGCTGAAGTTCAGACGGATCGAGTCTGAATAGTAGTTTAGTCACTAGGTTGTGAATCTATTACTTCCAATTGCCTTTATTTTTTGTATTACTTTAATTTAATCGATTTTTGTTTCCTCAGGGTCGATGGTAGGCAATTTAGGTGGTTGACTAGAAGTGTAAAATTAGGAGAGACAACACCGAATAAACGAGATCATATATATATATATATATATTCTTAATTTTGATACTTTCTTTAAAAATGGACCAAATTTCAGCACTGCTTGCTAATGCTGCTTATATCTGCGGATACCTACGAATGAACTTTTTTCTAAATTTAAAATAATAAAAATTATTTAATAATTATGATTACTCAAAGTCGGCTTAATGTGCTTGCTATGTCTTCTTATTAGGCTTGCTTAATGCCTTTGAACATGAATTGATTTATAAATTAGATCTGAAATAAATTATTCGTGATTTAGAAGAAAATAAACTTCGAAAGAGATTGTTTTAGTTTAGATATAGACTTTGAATATTATTTCACTAATGTTGTTAATCGTTTTTAAAGCATATTTAAACTATTCCTGAAAACAGTAGGAAGTAGCCTTAGTTTGCAAGTTCACTGCAAAACTTAAATTTTGCTTTTCATTAAAATAACTTTCCATAAACTGAATTCAATTATATGTCATTTTTCTGGTTAATAGGGTTCTTTCATAAATCTAGGTTTGTTTGTTTTTCAAAAATTGCAAAGTTTTTTTTAAACTCTTGGATGGGGCATTTTTGGGTTTTGCCTACGGAGGTAAAAATACTTTTGTCGGTATTAGTTTCCTCAAGTAGAGACATATACGAGGTTTGATTGAATGTGATTATTCTAAGACTATAACTCTTTCATTCGTGACCCTATTTTTACAATTTTAGTTGCACTGGAATGCTGTAAGGATCCTCACGTAATGCGCTCTCTTTCTTTGTTCCCAGATGTCGTTGGTGAGTTGAAAACTGAATAAAGATGGTGATCCACATGGAGAAGAGGATGAAGCAGCACGATTGCATTTGACCTTGTGACATTTTACTCTTCCCAAAGATGAAAGTGACCGTTACAGGACGTCACTTTCATTCTGACGATCAGGTGAAAGCAGTCTCTAAATTCTGATGTGACAACAATCTTCGGAATTCTTCTCCGACGGGTTTGTCCAACTAGTCATGCATTGACGAAAGTATGTGAAAAGAGTAGGCACTATGGCAAAATCTAAATAATACATTATTAATGGAGGATTTACGTATCGTTCAGGTACAATGAGAATTATGAGAATCGAGTTACAAATTTAAAAAAAGTTTTTACTATGGAGGCATTTTAATCTACCATATAAAATTCGAACCTTGGACACTTTGTAATTGATCCAAATCACTTTTACCCTCCATGATTTAAGCTCTTTATTAATTCATTCATTTTATTTTACCTCTAAAAAAAGTATCACAATTTTTTTTGAAACTATTCAAGCGTTATTTTCCAAAAACATAAAGTAATAACATAAACAATTGTTTTTTTTTTTTTTTTTAATTTTTTGTGTTTTAATTCTTACCATAAAAATACTACAAATAGAATATTTAACAACACAACTAATCCAAGTAATAATATTGTTAATAAATTAATATGAAAAGCTTGGCTTTACTATAATTAATTAATATCTGTCATTAAAGTCTATTAACTGTTTGATTAAGAATTTCATTCGTGCATATCTAAATTTTACTTGTTTATAATCTTTAAAATACTTATTATTAAAAGAGAAGAAGTTGAATATTTTTCCATCTTTTTTCTCCTACTCCCTTCTCCCTTTTAAAGGAAAATTTCCTCTTTTCTATTTTAGGTATCATTCACGCCTACACGCCTACAATACTTAATGAAAAACTGTGTACGGACAAAATCTATGACAAAATGTGTATCTATGACAATCTAAAATCTATGTGTATCTATGACAAAATTAAAACATATTTACATAATACTGAAATTATGGATTAAGAAAACGACAATATTTCGGGTCTCCAAAGGTTTTTTAAAACGGTGCTTTAACAATTATAAAGAAGGTTTTCAACTCTCAGAAGATAGGAGATAACAGTGGTGATAATCAGAGATCAAAATATTTTTTGTGCATAGATCACAATGACTGTGTGTATGATTTTATGTATTATTTAACCTTGTAAAAATACATGATGCACGTATGCTTCGCTTGAACCGTTGTGACAAAGTAATCTCGAAAAAGAAATTTCTTGTTATAACAACTTTTTAAGTCGACTTTTGGAAAGGATTTGAAAATGCGTGTATTTTTTTTCTTATTCCCTTCCTACATCGAACATTTTAGCTTAGTAAAGACAGATTCAGCTTAGCCTAATTTTAATCTCTTCCTTCCCTGTAACTTTCTTATCTTTTACATTTGTTCGTTAGCGACTACATCCATTCTTCCCACTTCGTATATTATACCTCTGAGCAACGACATTCAGATTAATTTTAATCTCTTCCTTCTTAGTATCTTTCTTAGCCTCTACAACTGTTCATTCTGTATTGTATCAAAACGCATATCGTTCAGCTGTATACGCTTCGATCTAATTAAGATGACTCTACGTTTGAAAATGTATGGCACTTGATCCTTCACAATGAAAAAAGTATGGTTCTTTGATTTATAAAAAAAAATCAGAAAAAATAGCAAGCATGGATTTCAAAAATTTAAAAAACAAAATCAAATCTGAATTTGAATACAAAGTCTAAGTTTAAAAACTTTTTCACGTAGAGAAAAAAGTAAAAAAAAAAACCATTAATAAAGATTTACTACGTATAATTTACTTAAGGAACGTACACTATATAAATGTTATAAATCAACAAAATGCTTGTATCCGATTACTGTTTCTCTAGAGCTATCAGATAAGATCTTTTAATAGAGACCGAATTTAAAGTTATATAAATAAATTTTTCTTTTACTGTGTGATTTGTAAAGCTCTTTGAGATAAATTCTATTTTATCGTGTTAATTTATTCTTCAATCCTTTGAGTAAATCTAATTCTCGAACTCCTTCGAAATTTTGTATTTATTTCCAAATGAATTAGAAATCGAGTTTTTATAGAATTTAAATGAGTTATTAAGTTTCAAATGAAACTCTATTAAATACAAGAGATTAAATAAGAGAAATGAGTTTTTGATCCTCTTAATACATAATTTAGTTTTTTCCTTAATTTTGAAATCGAAGTATTTGATTGATGATTAACATCGTATTTCGTGGCCACAAGAAAGCTTTTGGTGATGGAACTCGTAATTTTCAGCCACGTTTAAGAATGGAGGGGAGAACAGCTGTGTGTGTGTGAAGCGGAAACCTCTCTCTCCAAACTTTCACGTTACGACTTGGAGCCTCAACAAATTTAACGTACATCAGTGGCGGGTTTTTTGTAGCATAACTACTCTATGGAAACAACGCCAAAGGCGAGTTTGCGATTATGACCTCTCGGCTGTCGCGACGGACAAATCGGAGTAGGAAAATATGTGGTATTTTTCCCATCTTTTATGGATATGGATATGTTGTACATCTGGCATTTCCCCCAGATAAAGGAAAATCTCTCCGATTTCGTTTTCTAACAAGATGGAGTGCCACCCCCTGTAGAGGTTTGTCGTTTCCTCAACACAGAGCTTCTTCTCAGTTGGATCGGTCGCAGTGAACTAGTTGACTTGATGTTCCACAGCTGGCCACCTAGGCCACCCATGTGATTTCTTCCTTTAAGGATTTTTCAAAAAAAAATGTATGTGTATGCGACTATTAGCCACAAATTTATGTGAACTTAAACAGCAGATGTCCGCTGCTTTACTATCAATTACCACTGACTTTTTGCAACGTGTTTGTCAGAAATTTACATACCATCTTGACATTATATGTGTAACTAAAGGAAGTCTTACCAAACACTTATAAAAAACTTCTATATATTTCCTTTGTATTTATGTATTATTTATCATTCTGTGTTATAAAATATAACTGTAGAAAATATAACGTTTTAAAATCCGATAAATCTAAAGAAGAAAATTTTTGTTTTCCAATCTGTTCTGAGATCTATTAAAGAGATTGATATTAGGCAATTCCGTGTCCTGAGAAATTTTCATTATTGAATAAATTTGATATAAAATTGACTTAAGTATTTCCATTTAAACTCAAAAATGAAGAGCGAAAATTCTTCTAAATTCCCCTTTAAACATTTTATAATTATAATGTACTTAATTTAATTATTAATAATTATTTATAATTTAAGAATTTATATGATCAATTCAAATAAATATAATTTTTCATAAATAGTTTAGTTATTGATAATAAATTTCGAAGTGGTAATGAAATAGTTCTTATTCTTTTATAATTGTCATTGTAGCTCTTTATTTTTATTGCATGAAATTTGCAGACTGTGACAGACATACTTAATTTTCTGAACAATACTTCAGTTAATTCTAAGTTTGACTTCGCATCTGGTGAGAAAAAATGTGCTGAATTTTCCTTGGACTATAGCAAACGAGGATAAATCACAAATATTTAATTCTTACAGAGAAACTGCTGAGATATCTAGATAAAATTTATTCTGCAAATTAATTGATCCTTATGTACGTAAGGTTTTCCCTCCTACCGCTAATGTACTACGGCTTCCTGAAACCAAACAAATCAACATGAATAGTCGTTATTTACAACATTATGTACAAAAGGATGAATAAATATGCAAATTAAATTTTATCTAGATATCTTGGATATTTCTTAATAATAATTAAAACTTTATGATACACTTTTATATTTCGCGTTTCAAATAGTTTACTTCGCCCCATTTTTAGACAGAGGATATTACTTCCACTTAATATATTTTTAAACAATTTATTTGCTTTTATAATATCTTTACCCAAATGATTACTGGTGCAATTCTCATTTATTGTTCATTATTGCTTCTGGATTTTATAAGCTTTTGTAGCCGAATAAGACTGCTAAGAAAAGTGTTCCAAAGTTTTTAAATCTTCGCTGTACTTGAAAAAAAAAAGGGTTAGCACTTTTTTAATTTTTTAATTCTACTGCCATCTTTCTTAAACACAATCTGCAATGATTAGATTTCAATTGAAGATACGTACGAGCAAGAAACCTTACTTTTTAATTTTCACTGAAGAATAAATAGGTCTCTCTCTCTCGGATACCGCTTAATTCGTCAATTCTAGATTATGGTTAACGAACAAACTCTTAGCTTACCAATTCACACATTCTGATCACTTCACACAAACAGCCGATTCTTTTTCGGGGCTGGACGAAACATCAGGGAATATTATTCTACCCCGTATCCTGTGCAGGGGGAGAGAGTTGTTGACCTTCGTGGAGGATGCTGTTTCAAATCCTGGTCCAGTACGTCCGAAGGAGAGTTGACCTGTCCCTTTTTGCTATGCCTCTATCAACTAGGATGAACAGATGTCTCATCTGGGAAGTTAAGTAAAACGTTTTAACTTCTGGAGCTATTGTAGAAGAGAGTCTCGCTGCACTTTTCTCAATACTTAAAATTAAGATTCGCTTCAATCCTAAAGTTTAAATGTGACGCTTTAATACCACTTAAAATTATATGTCTGAATGATGTTATCATCTATCTCCCTTCGTTTCAAATTCCGATTCTATTTCATTTATATCACATTGTCTCAAATTCAATTTACTACACTTCTGCCTTCATCTAACTTACCTAAGAACCTTTCATTTTGGTTGGTAAGAAATTGTAGTTTTATATAATTCAACTTACTATGAAGCCCCCGAGGTTAGTGAAGAGAAAATCGCGAATAGCAAAACTTCACAAGTTCTGCAATGGTTGTGAGATGAGAAACATATTGTTGGGTTCTCCTGTTTTTTTATAGTTAGAAGATTGAAATAATTCTTAGTTTTGTAAATGGTCCATGGTTAGTAAATTTACTAAACCTTTCATTCTTTCCAGTCTATACAATCACTTTATTCTATTTATTCTCTTAAGTTAAAATTTTAAAATTTTGATACAAATAAAAAAATTTCACCTTGTTTTTAGCACAGAACGTTCCATGAAGACTCAGTGCCATAAAATTCAAACACGAAAACAACACCATTAAAACTTGAACTTGCTTTCATCACAAAATAGAGTTTTTATAATTCAACTTCGGAGTAAGGTCTGTTTTTCAGCGAGAGTGTAATAATAAATAAAAAATAAGCTTAAAACACACAATGTTTTCTTTTTCATGTCACTTTTAACAATTCTTCTCTCGTATCATTGTAAGTTGTATTATTTCTCCATCCCCAATTTAAAAATAAGCAAATTAAAAAAATATTGAAAAGAATTGTTCTTCAAGTTGAATAAATTTCCTGTTATGCACTTGTCACATTAGCTTGTTTCGTAATGTTGGCTAGCGATCAACATCTTACAATCCTACAAAAAAATAATAATAATCCTTCAAAGGAGGAAGAAAAAAGGCAGAAAAATCCTTTTCTCCATAAAAGATGTGACGGGTAATCTACTTCAATAAAAGGTAGTAATAAAAGGGTTTTATATCCGGTTCTTTCCGTTTCACCGGGGCGCTATTAAAGGACTTTTTCCTTCTCACGCAATAAGGGCGTGAATTTCCTCCCAGCCCCACCATTAAAGAGAACAGGCTAGCCGAAATCTGAAGAGACGACCTTTAATTTGCCTTAAATTCGCCAGTTTGATAGCGTCACTATGATGTACAAGGACTACATTATGGCCCTTGGGATATTGGGAAATTAAAATTTTCTCAGGCTCTACTCGTTCCCAAATATCCACGTCCGAGATTATGACAAGCGTCAGGAAGATATAAATATCATCTGGGTAAGAACGTTATGGTTTCTTGGCCTCAAAATTGGCTATCTAAGAATATTCTAAGTTCTCGTTCTTTTCTTGCATGCGAAAGTTTATTCAGAGGAAAGTAATATTTTAGGCAGACGCCCAGCAAAGTTTGTTATTGACTTCGTGACAATTTTTGGTTGTGTACTTTGTAATAAAATACTTATTTTGGGGAACTTTATGCTCTACTATGCTACTTGTTGTTGAAATATCTTATTGTATCCCATAACGGTCCGTTTTATAACTTTGTGCCGATAAATAATTTATCATAAACATTTTGTCAGTCAAGTATTTTGTTTCGGATCTGACTTTTACTATAATACATTTCTTGAATAAGAGTTAATATTTGGCAAAGCAATTAGCAGCTTTATTACCCTAAATTAAGAATTTTAGTATTAGATTATATATTTTGATCAATTTTACATCATAAATAAATTGAGAACCTAAATGAATCTAATATATTTAATAGATGTATAAACTCGAAGAATTCATAAGAATATGTTTTCTGTCGTTTGATTTAGTTGAAAAAAATGTAAGCTATATTAAATTTTTATGTAACGTAAGTTTCCGTTTTTCATCCATGCATATATGGATGACTCAAAAGTATCTGTGCTAGGAAGGGGAAATAGAAATTTGAATCTCTGGCCAATTTTATAGGCCAAAGATTGTTTTTCTTTTTTGATGAAGTCTACGAGTATGACGAAGTTCGAATCCAAAATTTCTCTGTTATTACTATGGTGGCCGATGAGAACGTCTTCGCCTTCTTTGGGCACATTTACTGGAAGTAACCCATTGACTTAATTGTTGCTTAGTTTCCCTTGCATATTAAAAAATTTAGGTCTCATCGATGATGACAACTTGATGCGGTTGCAATCGAATTTTGATTTCTGAGCAAATAAGAGACTGAGAGATAGAAAGTGACCTATGAATCAGTATCACATTAAGATTGGAGCCATTTCAAAAATAGATATTTTTAGTCAACCATGTGCGTGCGTGTGTGTGTGTGAAGCGAATTTACCATACGTCGTATGTATTTTTTATTGGAATTTTTTTTGCACTGTTTTATGAGGAACGTATGTAAAAAATGAGTTAGGTGTATATATAATAACAATCTGAAAACAATGTATGTGTATTTTCCTTGCTGATTACTCATGGACTTTTATGGATTAAAAATGCACCAAATCTGTATTTCATACGAATGTCGACTTATTTGGTTTCAGAAAAGGATTCTAAGACTCATCAATCCACAAACCAGCTGACAAGCACTTGGAGTATGTAAAGCGAACTTTAGATTTTTACATTCGATATAAGATTGATTATCCCATGCGCTTTCATCAGGAGAGCATCAGCTACCGATTAACACTGTACAAAATTGATCTAGTTCCAGACTTTCTGCCACGAAAATCATTAATCATTGTTTCAAGAAAGTCTACAAAGAGATAATAACGCTGTCGGACTCCGATAGCTCGTGGTTGTCGTGGTCCTTAGTTACTAAACGGCGAGATAAGTGAACATTGTTTTTGATTATTACCGAAATCTTTTTTATGAAAAAAACCTTTATTATTTTTAAATTTGGCCAATAAAAAATAGTTGAACGGTCAACTAATCTAACTGACCATGATATCTTAAAAATAATATCTTACAAAATAATTTTTAAGCTGAAATATTTCACTTCCTGAGAGACGGTGATTTATATACAACCAAAGCATTCAGATAAAAAAAAAATTACAAATAAAAAGTATTAAAATAATCCACTTTCCCTCAACCCAAAACTTTCAAAGGTTGCATCTCAAAGACAACGTTTTATTTATTTCTGCTTAGTCGGATTTTTATCGTCTATCTCTTGGGAAGAAAGTCACCTTCTACACTTTATGATCAAGGGATTTTCAGTCCTTTATCACCCGCCCCTCTTGCCCCAGACATTTGCCCCTTTTTTTGCTCTTTTTTATGTGTTCAAGCACCATTTGATCTATTTATTTTTCATGTTTCTAATTTCTTTTATTCGGAATTTGATATTGCAAATTAGAAATCCATGGCATATTATCTCACGAACATGAAATAAAAAGAGGGAAAAAAAGACATTTATTTTTTTTCTTTTCACAAGAAGAATTTATGTCATTTGAAAAAAAGATTAATTTGAAT
>BMAW01016128.1:218992-241020 GCA_019974015.1 Nephila pilipes
GAAATGTATTGTGTGAATTTAGTAATTGGGAAATGTATTGTGTGAATTTAGTAAGTTATGAGTCTAATGTTCTGTATACACCTTTTACCATCATGCGTGAAGTGGTAGAATATTTAGTGCATGATATTTTATTCAGTTTGAATGCTTATAATGATTAGATTGTAACTGAAAATAATTTTGAAAGTTATCTAAATAATGTTAGTGTTGATGAAATCCAGTTATCTCATAAGTACATTTCTATCAATCCTGTTGAGAATACAATATTTAATATAAATCCTAACTCTATTCAAGATAGTAGGATATTTATGCACAGTGCCATTGATTCTGTAAATATTTTAACTAGTGCTGATATACACGGTGGTAGTGTCAATAATGATTTAGTTTCGGATTCAAATAAATTTCGGTTTGAACGAGGAAGTGATGAAAGTCTATCCAACTGTTGGTAAGATGTCAAAAATTGTTCAAATGGTTTTATGATTTAGAATAAGTTCCTGAATCATAATGATAAAATTTTAGAAGATCCTGTCTGTCAGTTAGTTGTTCCTCGTGAGAGCAGAGAACAATTGTTAGAACTCGTCCATTCCAGTATATGGGGTGGGCACTTGTAAAAAGGAAACTTTAGAATGGTTAAGATATTCATTTTTCTATCCTAGCATAAAAAAAGGACGTTTTTTGCCGCACTTGCGTTTCATTCCACACAGTTAGGAGCTAAAACGAAACCATCTGATTAAATTCTCATAACTCCTGCAATACGACCTAATGAACCTTTCAAGATCATAAATGTTGATATAATAGTCCCCATTGAACCTAGTAATAAGGGATATAAGTTTATACTATGCGCAATAGATCAGTCCACTCGATGGCCTGAAGTCATCTGTAAAGAAAGTAACAACAAAATCGATTTGCGATACCTTATTATAAATATTTTCAAGAACTGGTACACAAAAATAATTGCTACCGATCAAGGCACTAACTTTAAATCCAATCTCACAAAAGAATTTATTAAAAGAATAAGATTTTCCCCTAGGTCTTATATTACAGGACACCCACAATCCAATGGTCTCATCGAAAGATGGAATGGTGTATTGAAAAATATGATACATCATGTTATAAGGGAAAACCCTAACGATTGAGATAAGCATATACCTTTTCTATCATGGGTTTATCGAGAAGTACCTAATCAAACAAAAGGTGTTATTTATTTCAAATGTTATATTGGCGACGTCCTATTAGTCTCTTATCAATTCTAAAAGACTTTTGGACTGAAAACTAACCTGTGCTTATTAAACAATTAAAGTCTGGTAATAATTATCTGAATGATTTTAAGATCAAGCTTCAAAGTGCTGCCTAGTAGGCTGGTATTGCTTCTACTACTAACCAAGCGAACTATGCATATTACCATAATTGTCGCAAAAAGTATAAAATTTTCGAAATAGGTGATTATAGTTATTGCCCTTTCACCTCATAGTACACATAAAATGTACGCGAGATGAACATCTCCTTGCACCGTCGTAGAAAAACGAAGTGATAATAGTGTAAAACAAATGCCTAATAATAGTGTAAAACACATCCATGCGAACAAAATTAGAAGAGTTGATATTCAAACTAACAACATCAGAGTCATCTATGAGACCGATATTGACTTTGGGGATATCGAAAGCACCTTGAACAAAACATGCTCCAACCGATGAAACTTATATTAAGGAACACTTTAGTTCTTCCCACCTGAATTCTGATTTAAAAAAAAGGCTATTATTGATTTATTAATTAAGAACCAAGAAATATTATCTGAAACCCCAAAAATAACTAGAATTGGTGAGCATTCAATCAAATTGATGTCAAATAAAAAACTTAAAATGCAACTGTCCCATCGGATTCCTGAAATTTTAAAAGAAGTGGACAGACAAATAAAAAATCTCTCAGCTTTAGGTTTAATTGAACCCTATGAAAGTGAATATGGTCCCCCAGTAGTATGTGTATCAAAGAAAGACGATACCATAAGATTATGTGTGGATATCCATTATTTGAATTCTCAAACAAAACCAGATGCTTTTCCTAACTGTTTTTTCGGAAAGTTGATTTCTGGTTTTTCCAAAATAGTTTTTTCGGTGGTAGAAATCATTTCTATCCCATCAGTTGGTCCTTCAACACTTAAGACCAATAACTGATTAGCTAAAGGAATCACTTTTTTTTTTCAGAAGGGATTTTTCAAAATCTAATTTTACTTTTCTTTGCGTAAATAATAGTTGGAGAGCTAGCATTTCTTTTACTATATTTTCCTTTGCTTATGGAGACAGGGAGAGTTTTTGCTAGTATTTCGATTTCTTTTCTAAGATCACGAATTTGACTCGTTAGGTATTCTTTTTGGTTATCAAAATCCCTCATTAAAAATCTTGAGCTAGCCTGAAAAAATACAGATCTTGTTTGTACAGAATTAAGCATTTGTTATTTTCAGCTAAACTAGAGATATTGAATTGCTCTCCTTGGATTGAAAAGGAACGAAGCAAAAAATAATATTCTCTACATTCTCTATAACTAGTGAATTTCATAATTTTATTTTTAGAATCCTTAACATCAAATGCACGCAATCGATTAAGAAATGCACTTACCTCATCATCAGGTAGAACTTCTTCCTTTGTAGAGTAATCCATGGTAATCCAAAATGGGTGTTAGCTGATGTTTGCACGCAGCTAAAAGCAGAAAATTACACTTTTTGAGAAATAATGTTCTAGAATGGCAGAACAAGCGTCGGAGAGGGTAAGGAGGTATGTAATGTGATTGTGAAATTTATTGGCGCGATAGCCAGATAAAGTCATACTGCTCCAAACAAGATGTAACTGGAGTCTAGACGTGTGGAAAAAAATTGGAAAAGATGAAAATTGGTTGACAAGAAGGAGGGTCGAAAATAGAGATGGATCACTAGGGTATTCCGAGGGCGCTCCACCCGTGTTTGCCATAGACAATAAACCCCATGGAAAAGAAAAAGATCACTAGAGTGCCTCGGGATCACGATGCCCACACCTATCAAAAGATGGAAAGCCCCTTAAGTCCCCTGATAAAATCCCCAGGGGGTGCCCGGCTATACCCCAGACGCTGGGTACCGATTTTAGTCGCCTCTTACGACATGCATGAGCTACAGCAAGACTATCTGTCATAACCGGTCACCATAATGGAGGAGTAATGTAAGGAATCAGGAACAACACAATGGTAATGCCAAAAACTGTGCACAGCCACCGTAATTTCCTCGTTCTTATTTCTTTTTATTATGTAACCCTCCCTTCCCTCAGCTTCTTATAAAATGTGGAGCCGTCGCCTTTAATAATTCGCTTTAATCAACTTTTTATGGAGCAGGATTATGGAAATTGATGGAACCTATGGTTCTACTCGATTCAATCCATGATCTTATTTCCTTAATCTATTTTCTGAAATCGTAATCGCTTCTGCCTGACGGGCAAACGCAATCAAACAATAAGAATTAAACCCGAAGTTTGCTCGTCGATCTGACGGTGGAATGGAAGCTAGTTGTTCACACCAGCTGAAGTTGGCTCTTGCTCCGATTTCAGGGAGTATTGACTTTCAAGGTTGGTGTATTAACTTAAAATTTGCTGGAAAACATCTTGAAATTTGCTGGAAAATTGCTGAAATTTGCTGGACTTAAGTGTTTTTTATTCTTCATCAATTGGACTTCGGTAAATTAACCAAATATTTTTAGTTCTTTCTTCATTTTTAACGGAGACTCAAGCTGTATCATTTCACGTTTAAAATCATGGATATAGATGAGGAAGGAAAGATAACAAATAGCAACATGATGGATGCAAGAGAAAATAAATATTTTAAAAAACTTAAAAGTGACAAGGAACTTGTATTAAGACATGGGAATAGAAAATATTCCAACATTTCAATAATTTTAGAAAATAAACAACATGAATCTCCCATATCCAAATCAAACCCACAGATTTTACATGCTGAATTAAAAAGAAAAATCTCTAGGCATGATAGTATTAATAACATATCATTAACACGCAGCGGAAAAATAAAATTTAGCACCACAGATCTTGTTTGTGCAACCAAAATTCTTGGAATGGAAGAAATTTAGAAAATATCGGTTAAAGTCAGCCTTGTATGGGAAGGATTCATATCCCGATTTCTTCTGCATCAAATACCGACAGACATATCTATGGCAGATTTGGCATCTGAACTACAACTGAGTAACAATATCGAAATTGTTGAAATTCAACGCTTTATCAAATCCGACAGTTATCAATAAGTTTCTCCTATTTTAATTACTATTTTTGGTACAAGTTTACAAGACAGTATTAAATTTTGGTTTATCAATCACCACATTCAAAACTTCACAGATAAACCCCGTCAGTGTAATAAATGTTTCAGTTTTTTCCATCTCTTCAGATTTTGCCACAAACCCGTAATCTGTATTAATTATAGATTATCCCATACGGGTCAATGTACCAATGCTATAAACTGAATTAATTGTAAACAGGATTACCCTTCCAGTTCACCTCTTAGCCCCTTTTATATTAAAGAAAAACAGATCTTAGAATTAAAATGTACTCACCATCCACCTATAGGTGAGGTGAGAAGAAAGTACTGCAAAACTCCTTCTGAAAATTATTCATCTGCCTCGAACACTACAGCACCAAATACTGAAATACAAGACCTTGAAAAGAAGTTGGAAAATATGGTAACAAGCTTTCAAACACCCCTCGAGAAACAGACAGTCTCTTTATTAGAAACCGTCCAAAATGATGGAAACAATGTTTTCACAGCTGTGCAGTATTATGGAAATACAAAAAGGGTCTGCATCTTTATCCAAGAAAAAATGCCGGATCAGTGTTACAAAAATTTTGTGCTTCTGTTCTGGATGCATCCCTTCATAAAGAGGATACTTCGAATAACATAGAAATGGGATAGCTAGTATATAGTCTTTAATCTTGGTTTTAAAAAAAATTCGGTGGATAAATTTCTCTGGTAAAGATATATATATTTCCCTATCCTCAAGGGGAAGTTTAGAGTTTTTCTTTACAACAAACTTTTCCTTACTTTTATGTTTTTTCTACAATAGGACTATAGAAGTATACAGAACAAATCCATTTGGTTCCACATCCCTCCCTTTTCTCCGGCAGATATTTGGATTTTTCAAGAATCTTTTCTAAACCAGACAATAGATTGCATATTCCAGGAAAGATTATATTCAGACAAGATCGACTTGACAGACCAGGAGGAGGAGTACTTATAGCGGTTCCAATGAATCTTTTTGCTCGTCATATTCCAATTCCTTTACCACAATCGCCTGACATCAAAATTTTGTCTATGTCACTAAAAATAACTTCTCTTTTTATGTCATTAATTTATATGCATCTCGAAGTTTTAATGTATTCTTAATAAAATCCTAATTAGAATCTTTAACTGATCCAATCTTCATTTTTGGTGATTTTAACCTTCATCATCCAATGTGGGGATCTAATCACACATTGCAATACAGCAACGATTTTGTGGAATGGCTAACTAACTCCAACTTTATTCTTCTTAATACCAAAGCTCCAACTCACAGAAGTACTGTGGTGATGTTACCCTCATTGATCTTACCCTTTACTCTGCCAACCTTTTGGATGCACCAATACTTATGTCTTAGACAGTTCCTTCAATAGTAATCATTATCCTATCATCACAGAATTAAATTTTCATAGCCCCCATCATCAAAATGTAAAGAGAGTGAATTGGAAATCAGAGATAAAACAAGTAGAATCCACTTTATATAACATAGAGGAAAACAATGTCAATCTCTCGGATACTGTTGCTGACATAATTTCAAATAATACTAAAGAAATTAAAATTTCCAATAAATATTTCCTACCTTGGTGTAACTGGGCATGCAATAATTTCTACAAACTCAAGAAGTATTTCAGAAGAAAGGCCATACATAATATCTCTCCTCATCTATGAATTCAATACAAAAAATATTCCAGCAGATCAGATTTCATACTAAAAAAGTCAAAAAAATGTACTGGGATAAAATACGTAGCTTTGTTAGTAATCCAAGAATCTTTTTTCATATATTGAAAAAATTATCAACTCTAATGAATCTTGAATCAACTGCGATTATTCTTTAAGTTCATTAAAGATTTATCACTCATCCTCAAATACTATCTAACCTTTTTGCAAATTTTTTTCAATCCAATTATACTCTCCACGAACAATATTCCTTTAGATTTTCTCACTAAAGATAAATTTTCTTAATAAACCATTCCACATCTCTGAATTAAGTAGAGCTATAAGAACTTCCAGAAATACTACCCTAGGTGCAGACCAGATCCCTGCTACTGTCCTGAAATGATTAAATCAGATAGAAAAAACAGTTGCTCTCAAATATTTTGAACAATTATTTGATAACTCAAAAGTCCCACAATCATGGAAACATGCCATCATTCTTCCAGTTCCCAAACCTTGCAAAGATAAAACGAAAATCGCATCTTACAGACCCATAGCTTTAACTTCAGTTTTCCTGAAAACGTTTGAAAGAATTTTAACTGGTCGCATAAGTCACTTTCTGACAATTAATCATAAACTTCATCCTCAACATTATGGTTTTGTCCCTTTTAAGGACAGTAGAACTACAACCCACCTTATTCATAAAGCGATAGTTGATGCAAAATTAGAAAAGAAATATTTCGTGGGAATTGGCCTTGATATAAAGAGTAAGTATGATTCTGTATATATAGATGACCTCCTTTACAAATGTCTACAAATAGGTAAAATGGGGAAAATAGCTTTTTGGATTCAGGAATTTCTCTCGTAAAGGTCTTTTCAAATTCGATGGAGGAGCGTTTTCTCCACAGAAAAAAATTTCTTTTTAAGAGACTCCCCCCCCCGGGCAATGTTTTATCCCTAGTTTTATTTACCATCTACATCTATGATTTTTCTTTTTTGAAACATTGGACTCTGGAGTGGAATTTCCGATTTATTCTGATGATATTTTTATTTACTGTTCTCATCAATCACTTGATGTCATATGTCGCAAACTACAAAATACATTGGAAAGAATTAATCAGAGGTGCAATTACTGGAAATTAAGCTTAAGCTTTGATAAAAATACAATAGCAGAATTTTCAAAATAATTCGTACATTTCTTAATGTATTGTTGGTTGGCTGTCCTCTCCCATGGCTAATCTCCATCAAATATTTAGGAGTATATTTCTCCAAATGGTAACAAAATCCCACTAACATGAAACAAATGAAAAATAAATTTCTGAAAAAGATTAATGCCCTTAAAGTTATGGCTTACAAACCTCATGGTCCGCGAGCTGATAATCTTATTCAGTTAATCAACAATAGTATCTGCAGTTCCTTTTTCTATACTTGCCACATCATAAATAAATAGTCGGATCATCAATTACAACCTTGCAACATTATTTAAACCAAAGCTCTCAGAATCGCTCTAGGTTCTTCCTCAATGGACCTCAAATATCGTTCTTTTGAAATTAGCTGGAGAAGAATTGCTCTCGGAAAAAAATTAAACGGCTAGCACATAAATTTCGTATTATTCAAATATCTAATGGAGTGTGAGTGACTGTGAGGTTTTATGGCGCAAGAGCCAAAGTAGGCTATGCTGCGCCAAACACTTGTTAAAATCGATTTAAAACTAACGGCCTTAAAAACTCAAGATAAACGCAAATAACACACAAGAGATAAAAAGTTAAAATTTAAATGTGGTGTAAAAGACCAATATGTCTTAAAAAGGCAAATAAATTATGGTGGAAGGTTTCCCCCACCAAATCAGATAGATTTAAAACTGATGAATGAAAAAAAGTCCGGCGATGATGATCAAACACCGGACAGTCAATTAAAATGTGATGAATAGAATAAGGGACATGGCAGGAAGGACACTCGGGAGCATCTTCTCCAAACAAAAGATGTTTGTGAGTAAATCGAGTATGTCCAATGCGAAGGCGAGTCAATCTAACATCTGCTCTTCGCATTGGAAAAACAGGCCATTCTCCAATGATCGGCTTCACCGAGTGTAATTTGTTATTTATTTGAAGACTCCACAATTCCTTCCATGTTTGATGAATGAGCATTAAAATATGACGACGAATGTCCTCAAATGGGACTGCGAGCTCCAGAGGATTCGTTGCCGAACGTGCAGCCGAGTCCGCTTGTTCATTGCCTAAAATACCTACATGACTAGGTATCCAGCAGAATTTTATAACATAACCCCTGCTATAAAACTGGCAAATAATGTCAGCAATTTCAACCACGATAGGATGACTTCGATCGTCAAGATGTACCAATGTTTCCAGGACGCTCTTGCTGTCAGTATATATGACGAACTTTCGAGAACTGGACCTGTCGACTAATCTAAGGGCACAGTAAATGGCGACTGTTTCGGCAGTGTAGACAATGCAGGAAGAGTCGAGCCGGTAACTGTGCCTGATGTCATTTGAAACAACACCACAGCCGACATATCCAGTTCCTTTCGATCCGTCCGTATAAATTGGAATAAAATCTGCATACTGACAGCGATGGAAGGCAAAGATACTCTGGAAAACAATGGGACGTGTGATGCTCTTGCTGTATAAAGCAAAGGGGTTATGATATATAAACCTTGGCATATTCCAAGAAGGAAATTTCATAAAATTTCGTTGCTGAATATCCAAGTCATGTAGGCCGAGTTCCTCGATGAATACCTTCACCCTCTCAGAAAATGGCCGGATGTAGGAAGGACGAGCACTGTACAGTCTCCTTAAAGACAAGCTAGTAGTAATATTCTGTAATGGGTGAGATGGGAGAGATGACATTTTGGAATGATAATAGAGCGACAGTTTCAGGCGCCGCAAAGCCAAAGGTAGCTGGTTACAGAGGACATAGAGACTCTGCATAGGTGACGTTCGGAACGCACCACAGAAGATTCTCAGAGCATTATGGTGGACTGGGTCAAGCTTCCGCAAGATAGTTTTACAGGCATATCCGTAGACGATACATCCGTAGTCGATGCGAGACAGAATCACCGACTGATACACTCGGATTAAAGAAATTCGATCCGCTCCCCAAGAGGTGTTGGACAACACCTTCAAGATGTTGAGGGATTTCTCACACCTCTTCCACAGATGTAAAATGTGCGGAAGGAAAGTGAGTTTGCGGTCGAAAATTACTCCGAGAAAGTGGACGACAGGGACGACCGGAATAGTCGTATCACGGATGCGTATGTCAGGATCGGGATGGAGACCCCGATTCCTCCAAAAATGCATGCAACTACACTTGCTGGCAGAAATACTATGTCCATTAAGGTCACACCATGTAACCAAGTTATTTACAGCGGCCTGAAGTCGCCGCTCGATTAGATGCATGGACGATCCTTCGCAGGAAATCTGCAGATCGTCGACATACAATGATCCTTGAACAGATGGCTGAAGTTTTAAGAGAATTGGTAACAGGTGACAAATGAAAAGAGTCGGACTTAAAATACTTCCCTGAGGAACTCCTTCAAATTGAGTAAAAGAAGATGATAATACATTACCGACATGAACTTTAAAAGGTCTAAAGGATAAAAACATTTGTATAAAAAGAGGCAAATTGCCTCTCAGACCATAACCGTGTAAATTGCGCAGTATCCCATAGCGCCAAGTACGGTCATATGCCTTTTCGATATCAAAGAAAATAGAAACCAAATGATTCCTCCGTACGAAAACAGAACGAATCTGTTTTTCGAGTAGAAGGATGTTATCTACTGTGGATCTTCCTTTACGGAAGCCACTCTGAAACGGAGGAATGCATTGATCCTTTTCTAATTGATACACGAGACGGGCATTGACCATACGTTCAAGGGTCTTACAGAGGCAACTCGTCAGAGAGATAGGCCTATAGTGGAGAGGATTCTTTGGATCCTTACGAGGCTTCAGAATAGGAATAACAATTGCTTCCTGCCATTGGCTAGGAAACACATGCTCCCTCCATATTCGGTTGAATAGGAAAAGGATACTGACAAGTGATTCCTCGCTCAAGTGGCGAAGCATATCGTACGTTATACCATCAGAGCCTGGACTGGTATTGTGAGCCAAGGACAGAGCCTTTCTCAATTCCTACATGTCAAAGTCACAGTTATAAGGGAGTGGTTTCCGACACCTGAAGTTGATAGGCGTCTGCTCAGTACGATTCTTAGTCGCTAAAAATGTAGCGCTGTAAGAATCGGAGCTTGACACACTAGCAAAAGAGTGGCCAATGACATTGGCCACTTCGACAGGTGAAGAATGCACAGCATTTGCAGTTTCCATTATCGGGATGGAAAATTCCCGATACAGGGAGTTTGCAGCTTTTACCTTTCTTCATAACTGTTGACTTATGGTAGACGATGTGATGGAAGAGACATACCTGATCCAAGATTCTTTCTGACTATGTCGCCTTACTCTGCGAGCAATTGCCCTTGCCCTTTTAAAGGCTATGAGATTTTCGGTTGTGGGATATCGTCTGAAGATACCCCACAATTTCCTTTGTTCCCGGTAGGATGATTGATATTCCTTATTCCACCATGGTTTACTCATCTTCCGCTTTGAATTTGTTCTCTTCGGTATTGCTGCATCAGCAGCGTCCACGATAGAGGTAGTGACATTTCGGACAGAGCTATTAATATCCTGATCTTGAACTATTGTACCGGTTATTACTGCTAACCGTGTGAATAAATCCCAATCTGCCCGGTTGAAGCGGTAAGTGCAGGGACGTAATCGCACCCCATTACCATGAACCTGGGAGATCAGGAGAGGGAAATGATCACTATTATAGAGATCATTAAGAACCTCTAAATTCAGCGGCGGTAGCAGTGTTGGTGAACAAATGGCTAGATCAAGGGAATGAAATGTCCTAGTGGGAGCATGGAAATACATCTTCTCGTCGGTGTTCAGCAGACAGAGACTGTGATCAGAGATCAGTCGCTCGATCTGCCGACCGCGAGAATTTGTACCATCATACCCCCACTGAGGGCTGTGTCCATTAAAGTCACCTAGCAGAAGGAAGGGAGCTGGTAACTGATCGACTAGTAGGTCTAAATCCATTTGTGACACAACATCGTTAGGTGGCAAGTAAATGCAGCAGACTGTCATTAAAGTGCGAATATGAATTCGCACAGCCACAGCCTGCAACGATGTGGTCAGTGTAACGACGTTATGAGGACAGTTCTGGGATGTCAGGATGCATACACCTCCCGAAGATGCTGCTGCATCAACATCCCGTCGTACACAATGATATCCACGCATTTGGGTTGTCATATTACTCTTCAAAAAAGTTTCCTGAAAAGCAACACAGACAGGTTGGTGCGTAGATAGTATGGATTTGAGATCCTCTAGTCTGGGTCGTAAACCGCGGCAGTTCCAGGAAACAAAGGCCATTAAAAGTTCGCACTTGAAGTTGAGGGTCCTAGGACCCCCACGGTATCATAGTCTTCAGGTGACGGATGGAGATCCACCGTACCACCTTCAGTAGAGTCAAAGACTCTAGTTTTTTTTGCGAGGAAGGCTATTCTTCGCAGCAGTTCTTAATTTTAATCTCTGCAAGGCCTTCGACCTAGCCAAAGGCCTGGTCTGCTGAGCCTTAGCAGAGGAAGGGTTCTTTGAAATATTAACCTTCTTTTTCGGTGTCAATGTTGATGAGTTAGACTGTTTGGTAGGAACTGGCTCAGGAAATTGAGTTGATTTCGAAACTTTAGTTATCTGAGTGGCGGTAGAGTAGCTTTTCCCTGGTACCGGGGTACGGGAAGCGACTATACGGCGAGCCTCAGGGTACGGTACATTTTGAAGTGTCTTGATTGTTGTAATTTTCTTCTCCTCTGCCCACTTAGGGAAAGAGCGAGAATATGCAGGGTGGTTGCCCTGACAATTGACGCACTTCTCCGCAGCGGTACAGGAAGCACTTTCGTGTCCTGCAGCTGAACAGCGAGCGCACGTCAATTGTCCCCTGCATGCATTCTTTGAAAGTCCAAATTGTTGACAATTAAAGCGCCGTAGAGGGTTCGGAATGTATGGTCGAACAGGGAGTCTCAGATATGCTGCCTGAATAGTCTGTGGCAGGGTAGGAGTCGAAAAGGTCAAGATGAGGTGCTTAGTATTAAGCACCTTACCATGTCGCCTAATCGTTATCCTCCGAACACCACAAACTAGTTGGCCTTGTAAATTTTCTAAGATCTCCTGTTCCGACACATTAGCCAAATCAGCCGAAGAAATGACGCCGCGAGAGAAATTGAGGTTATTATGTGTAGATGTTGTGACTGTGTAAGGGCCTAAGGTCTTCATAGCCGAAACAAGCTCTGCTTGTTTAGCATTATTCACCTCAATCAGAAGATCACCAGATCGCAGTTTCTTAATTTCCTTCACCGTTCCTAACATACCTTGAATCCCTTTTTGAATCAAAGAGGGTGATATGGTGGTAAAGGTTTCATTTTCTCTTTTGATGACAAAAAAACGTAAATTACTTTTAGACAGAACATTTGTTGCTACCTCCATGGAGGTAGATGTGGTTGATGGAATAAGGCCTCCATCGGGGCACAAAGATTTTGGATCCATAGGGGGATTTTATAGGTTCACTCCAGTGCGCCTCCACCCACCATAGGAGTCCAACAAGGGGAGGCAGCCCGCCGGTCATCTGGCAATTGCCAGCCACGGCACTTACCCCAGAGGTGGCACTGGAGTATAGTATTACAGCTTCGGGGTGTGGATCCGTCGGTTCACCCGAGGCACCCCTAACTGCAATACTAACCCTACAGCAACATCGTTGGAGTTCGAGAAGAACCCCTCAGAAGCGATCACCAGCCGATTGACAGGAGCGGGCTCACTCCTGCCACCCGTCTACGGAGAAGCATGGGCCAAAGGGAACGCAACAGGATCCCCAGACTCCACTTTCCCCCGGCACGGGTCGCCGCACACGGCAAACATGCGGGTCAGGTCAAATAATAACTTGAACTGACATTGATGGTACTAAATGAAATTTTTTATTTAAAAAACCCCAACAGAATAAATATTAAAGTAAATACAGAAAGTAAAGAACAAAAAAAAGAAAACAAACACAAAATAACCGCAAAATCATCCCCAAACAGAAATAAAAAGAACTACATTAAAATTCTGTAAATAAATATTTAACCAAACAAAGATTTTTTTTGTCTTTCTTTCTTTTCATTTTTATTTTTCACTAAGGTATCTCGGGAACGTGGCTTCCCGTACTCACCAGAAGATGAGCCCCCGAGAGGAAGATAGGAAAAACAGATGCCAAGTTGACAAGAAGGAGGGTCGAAAATAAGAGAAGGATCGGTAGGGTATCCCGGGGGCGCGTCACCCGTGCTTACCAAAGACAGTAAACCCCATGGGAAAGGAAAAGGTCACTCAGGTCACTCGGGTTCGTGAAGCCTGTACTTAGTTACCTGAAGTAGGTAAGCCCCTGAGGGCAAATATCTAATGAAAAATATTCTTATATGCATCTGAATAACCAAGGTTCACTAAATCTAGCAATAATGGAAGATGATAAAAATTGTGTTGATCATATCCTTAGAAATTTGAATTCAGCTAGAGAACAGATAATCTTATTCCCTAAATTAATCAATTTTACTGATCTTCCATGTTCGATTTATTCGAATGAATACAAGAATCATTTTTACTTTTCTCTTCCTTCTTCATCTCTCAAAGGGCCGCGGTAGCCTAGTGGTCACCGCTTCGGATTCGTGATCGGCGGCTTTCGTTCAGTCACGGGTTCGATCTTTGGCTGCCAAAGATCCGCCGTGTAGTCGGGGCTGATACACGTTAAATCTGGTGGCCCAAAGTCCTCCTGTTTGCGTGGCGTGGAAGTTAGGAGAAGGGGGGGGTACCATCTCAGGTATCGTCCTCGTCACTTGACCGTGGTTCAAAATTATGAGGTCCGTCGCCAATAGCCCTCTTGTTGCTTCTAGTGCAACGTTAATAAAACTAAAAAAAAAATCAGCTCTCACATCATTAAAAAAAGTTTAAATAATATTTTATGTATTACTATTTTAGTTATTGTAATTTTACAATAAGAATAATAAAAAAAAAGTTTAAAAAAAAAACAATCATATAAAATAATACTCTCCTCTTGCTGAAGATTAGACATAGTCTACCGAAGGTACTGAGGGGCTAAAAAATGATATAAATATTTTTTAAATTCTTATCTTACGATAACATTTGTAAATTTTTTTTAAAATCTATTTAATATTACATCCCCTTTATGAATAATTTATTCCCTTTCCTATCCTCTTTTCTCTCCCTTTTCTTTCATGTTTTTTTTTTAAAAAATTCATTTGTGTATATACTTGTTTTAATTTTTTTTTTTTAAAAAAAAAAATCAAGGCTTCAATATGACACTGAATAAAGAGTCCACCGGACTGGCACTTGTCTCTATCTGATTGTTGGTCGAATGAATACTGCTTTCAAAACAAAAATTTATCAATCCCAATAATTAACAGCTCCTTTAATGAATTGCTAGAACATAGATTCCGGGAATTTCATATCATTACTACAGATGCATCTAAAAACCCAAACATTACTTCCATAACAGGTGTAATACGAACTACTTCCTTTTCTTATAAAATAAATAAATCAACTCCATCTGCCCGGCTGAAGCGCTAGCTATTTGCCAAGCTTTGGATGGACTAAAAGAAATGTAAAATAATCTGCTCATTCTATCCGATTCCGATAGTTATTCAATTTTATCTGCATTACAAAACTTTTCTATCAAATACTCTAAGGTGATTCATAGATTGATCAATAAGATTCTTATTCTCTTTGATTATAATACGCAGTTGGTATTTCTTTGGATTCCGGATCACTCAAAATTTTTTTTTGGAATGAGCAAGCGGATAAAATCGCAAAATCAGTAGCGAGATGTGACGTAAATATTGACTGGATAGCCTCAGAAGACATCCATGCATACAATTATCATAGCAGACTATAAAAAACTAACGGAAACTTTTACTGCAGCAAATACTTTGAAAATTTGGGAAACATACCAACCATAGAAATTATTTCTAATTGGACAAAAAACAGACGAATGGAAATTCCAGGAATCCGATGTCTCAGCAAAATGATAATTACCTCTGGTCTGTTAAATAAATTCAATTTGCAGGACAATTGCACTTTGTTCTACAGTAGTAGGATCAAAGATCTGGGACACATTCCATTAACATGCGCAAACTATACCTCCCATAAATAAGAACTCTGGAACATTCTTTAATTAGATTCCCGTTGCACTATCTCTTTCAGAGAACTTTTACAGAAAGCAGTATTGAATTAAAAAAAATTTAGAGCTTTTTTTTATAGAGGATGAAATGGTCTGATATCTATTAATTTGAAATTAATTAATCCAGATAGGGTTTAGTTTAGTTTGGATAATGGCCTTTGTTGCTATACAACCCTCATCAATCAATCAATCAATCAAATTATTAAACTCGAAGATATTCATAAATGAGGTAAATAAGAATAGTTTGTTCCAGATTATAGCGCTAGAAAATGAAACATGTTAGTTCCATGGAAAGCTGTAAAAATAATTTACTGCTATAATACGTTTATAATACTTGAACAATTTGCAATAGTTTTGTTACAGTTTGCATTGTGAAGAGAAATACAATTGTAGTTACTAAACTATTTGACATTAATTTTTTTATTAAAAGGAAAGCTTTTTTTTAAAAAAAATAAATTTTACTATCGAAAAAATAGTGATGTTCGAATGAATTAAAAATGCAACAGTTTCATTGATGATTTAATGCATTGCTTAATTTTAAAAGTTTATCAAGACTGAATTAATAAAATTTATACTTCATGTGTAGGATAATATGGTCTTTTTTTTAAAAAAAAAAAGGATTTGAACGTTAAACTATTTTTGGAAAGAAAATTCATGAAACAAATTTTTTAATGAATAAATCAATGTTTTAATTATTGGTGTTACGTTGCTTATATACTTTATCTTTATGTTAGATTGATTTATTCTTTTTCTTTCAGGTGTGCCCTTTAGTTTTTATGCTCAATTTGTTAAGTATATCAAGAAGAGTATTTTCAACTATGGCTTGTAGTGCGAACCAGCAATTTCAAGGAGGAGTATTTTCTGTTTCATATGTTACTGCACCAAGTGACGATGTGGCCAAAAAATTAGCAGAGTAAGAATGTTGTTTTGAACATTTCCATTGTATTTTACTCACTTGTTATACCTTATAAAAATATTTGCGTTTGGAAATTTTATTTATTTAGATATAAACATCTCTGGGATAAAACTGAATTTATTTAGAATAGTTTTTTTTTGACCTATTGAAAAGTTAATAACCATCTTGAAAGCATGTTTTCAATATTTCTTCTTATACTTTTATGACGTGACCCATTTACTGAATGATTTAAGAATATATACAATTCTCTTTCTACTGTTTTATTCAATTTTTTATGAATATTAAATTTTTAAAATTTATTAATTATAAAACTCAATATGTTAAAATTACACACACACATATATATAGTGTTTTTATTGACAGTTTAGTGCATTATTTTTCTTCCATAAAATTAATTGCAATATATTTTATTTAGATTGAATTTTAATCATTTTCATAGAAATTTTGATTAAATTTGAATTAACAAAATTCATTTACTTACTACTGATATTTTGCTATCTTTTTTCATACATGATCATATTTTTAATATTGCATTATGCAATCCAAATTTTTTAAATGTAGGAAATTATAAAAGCTCATATAAAGATTTTTAATATGGTAGCTATTCATTTGTAATCCATAAGAGTTCTTCAAAAAAATCTAATAAAGGGCAAAATATTTCCTATTGTATATACTACAAAATTAGCATTTTTTTTTTTGAAAAATGGGGAAAAAGCTATTCCCCTTCCCTTTATACAAATCTGTAACATTTCTACAATTTGTTTAAAATGATAAATTGATTTTTAACCTTTTTAAGAGGATAAAACATTTGTTTTATTAATTCATAGTTTAATATTTTGGAGTCATTTTACTTTATAAAATTTATATATATATGAAATTTTTGGCAAAAATGTCTTTAAAATGCATTAGACTTGCATAATTGTTAAAATATTGCCATCTATTTACATATAACATAGAAATTCCCCTTCATATGCTCTGTTTTGAGAATAGCTCTTAATTTTATATTAAACTTGATTTAAATCTTCTGAGGTGTGGTAGCCAAGTGATCATGGTTATGAGTTCGTGTAATGTTTCAGTTGAGTCATGGTTTTGTGTCCCGCTTTCAATAATGACTTTTCTTCTATTGATGAAAATGCATATTAATTCTGTCATTACTCACTTTAATGTGTTGTGGAAGCTTTGAGAATGGATATCAACTCTGTTGTTATTCTTTTTATTTGACTATGCTTGAAAATTACAAGATCTGTTGGGGAATAACCCTCTTGTAGTTTCTAAGTGCAAGATTAATAAACAATCAATAAATTCACTTTTAAAAATATGCTTCTTTCAGTATCTTATATTTATGTTTATAATTAAGACCGATGAATTTTTTTACAACTCAAAATGCACATATTGTACTTTTCCTACAACATTCCCTCCTTCCCATTCTCTATTCATAGTAGTTTTGTTTTAAATCTTGTTTTCATGTACTTCTGTACTGCCTGTCAATTTGGCTTGTTTCCCTGGTATTTCTTTGTTCCTCATCTTATTGTTAAAGCTGTTATTTTATAATAGTAGGATTTTTTTTTATTTTTAGTGCTTAAACTTAGTTTTCTTTTTAGTGCTTAAACTTAGTTTTCTTTTAATTTCTTTCTTTCTGGGTTTTTTTTTTTTTTTTTTTTCATATTTTAAAATGGTTTTCATATATGTTACAAATGCACATTTTAGTAAAAAAGGGAAAAAACTACATGAAAGAAATTGCTCCAAATCCATTAATTTTACAAAAATTTTTTTTTTCGTGTGGTATGGTTTTAACAGAGAAGCATAAAATTCTGATAAGTTGTAATTATACTTATTTTTCATATTCTACATCTTATTTAGTAGAAATAAATTTTGAAAGATTAATTTGGCTTAAGTTTTGTTCCCAACTTTCTTGTAGAATTCACTATTTCAGAAGTGTGTTTATTTGAGATTTTAAGGTAAATCTGTGCAAAAACAATTCTTTTTATTGTGTTATGAGTCCACATAAATTTAGGTTTTTCACTTACACATTTTTTGGGTTTTTTACAATATGTGTTTATGATTACTAATAATTAAAAATACGAGGGTCATTCAATAAGTCAGTCCTTAAAGAAAGTCTAATAGATGGTGCTCATAGCATCAAAAATTGTTTGTTTTTAGTAAGTATTTTATTGATTCATTAAAAAACTCTTAACTCTCGGTTATTTCCATCTCATGGTTTTATTTTTATTGTCGATTGTATCAAGAAATCTGTATTTATTTAGAAAAAGGGATTTTCAGACAGTGATTAAACACTTATATTTAAAAGGCTTGAAACTAAAAGAGATCAAGCCTGAGTTGAATGAAGTTCATTGCACATCTGCTCCTGGTGTTTGCAACTGTTCACAATTGGGTGAATGAGTTCATGATATGGTTTTAAGTGATCAACAAATCAAAGTGCTCAAAATAATTGAGGCCACTGGCCTATCACAAGGTACAGTGTTTCAATTTTGAACAAATAATTGGGCATGAATAAAATCTCATCAAGAGAGGTGTTGCTCTCAGTTGAAATAAATGCAATCCAGTGGCTGACTCCGAGGCTAATTTGCACTTTTATGTCGTGCATCATTACGTAATTGTGTATAAAACATGGATACACTACTACACTCCAGAGACAAAAAAAAAAAAAAAAAAAACAATCAAAGCAATGTGGTTTTGAAGATGAACAGGCTTCAAAGAAAGCAAAGATAGTGAAATTGACTGGCAAGGTGAGGGCCATGGTTTTTTAGGGATGCATGTAGAACATGGTAGCCTAATGGGCTTGGTTGCGAATTCAGGCCAGTAGGTTTCGTTGAGTCATTGGTTTGAGCCTTGTCACTAAAGACCTACTGTGTAGCTGTAGTTGATGCATGTTAAATCTGTTGACGCTCAAGGTCCTCCCATTGGTGTGGAAGTTAGGAGAGGGAGGTGCTGGGTCAGGTGTCGTCTCCGCACTTAAAAGAAGTTCAAAATTACCAAGGTTTGTCGCCAAAAGCCCTCGTGTTTCTTCTAGTGCAATGTTAATGAAACCAATCATTCAACTATGCTGATTACTTGGAAAAGGGGCAAACAATAACTGGGGAGTATTGTGCTCCATTATCGTTCTGATTGAGAGAGCAAAGAAATAATAATAAAAAAAAAATATCCTCATTTGTGAAAAAGAATCCTCTTCCATCAAGATAATGCATGAGAGCATACCTGTACAGTTTGATAGATAAAATCATGGAATTAAAGTTGAACATCCAACATATTCACCAGATTTGGCCACAAGTTACTTTTTTTAATTCCATACTTAAAAGAAATGGCTTGGCAGGTAATAATTCAAATTGAACGAAGAAGTCATTGCCCAAACAGATGCGTATTTTGAGCACCTTCCAAAATATTACTTTTTAGTTAAAAAACCTTATAAATGTTAGAGAAATGCTTGGAAAAGTGTATAGAGCTAAAAGGAGATTATGTTGAAAAGTATTAAAAAAATCTTTTTATATATAGATGGAAAAAAATTATTAAAAAAAGATTTATTATTGTTTTTCCTGTTAGGGGCTTGGTAAAAGAAAAGTTAGCTGGCTGTGTCAATATTATTCCTGGCATTCATTCTATGTAAGTTGACTGATACAACTATATTTTGCTTTTATTGAAAAGAAAGTTTATGTATTACTGTACGAAATGCATATTTAAAAATTAAAGTGTTCTTTCATCATCTTTTTCTCTCTTCTATTGTAATTTAAAAATAGAATTTTACTTTAATACAGTTTAATTATAAATATTGAAAGATTTTCTTCTAGAATGTCTTTAAACCACAAAAGAAAATTTATATCCATATTTATATTGTTTACTTATACATTCAGAAGAATAAACATTTATTATTTGTAACTGAAATATGTTAAAACAATGAGGATCATTAACAATAAATGAAATGCTTATTTGGATAGTATTTTCTTGCTTTTATTTTATATCTGTTATCTGCTGCAATGTTTTACTTGTGGGTTTTTCCTACGATATTTTTCAGTTAATATATATTCTCATATTTAATCCTTTTAAATTTAAGTTTTTATGTTCCATATGATTAATGCAACATTTAAGTGGTAATAATATTTGTATTTTAATTGTTATTCTAATTGGATCAAATGAATTTCATTATTATTTTTATTTATTTATTTTTTTTTGGACATCAAAGGGCATTATTAAATGTCAGGTTCAATTTATGCATAAAATCAATGTGTTCATTTATAATCCTATATTCCAAAATGATATACTATACATATAAAATTTTACTAGCTGTTTATCAAAATTGGTATTTAAAAATATTTAAGTAAAATTTTTGTTTGGTTTAAAAATTATTTCAATATGGAGAAATATTTATATCTAAGTGATTTTAACAGAACTTCTAAAAATTTTCAGTGATCAACAGTGTATGAATTTGAGTGTGTTTCAGTGTATGAATATTTACCAACTTTTTATCATTGTTAATTATTTTCAATATTGGTTCTATTAATTTTTCTTCATTCTTTATCTTTTGTAAAGTGGTAATCATGGGAATTGTATGATTATGTTTACTTATGTGATTAAACAGCTATTACTGTTCTGCATGTATTAAAAATTTTAAATAAATAATTAAAAAGAAAGCTAAAACAACTTCATGAACTTAACGAATTTCACTGAATTGTTAGTTAAATGATTGATAATTGAATTTTTAATTGAATGCATATAAACATATTTCTGTATTTTTTTGAGATCCGAGAAATGTATGCATTAGAACTTTCTTATAACATTCATTTTGTATTAAGTATTTTATAAAAAAAATGTTGACAGGTAATAAGATGTAATTTTTTGTACAAATTAATATATTTGTGTCATTCCAGTTATGAATGGGAAGGTGAAATTCAAAAAGATTCTGAAGTTTTGATGGTAAATATAAAATTGAATTGAATATATATATACCAAGAAAGAAAGAAAAAAAAACTTTTTATGTTGTGCCTTTCCAGTAGCTATTTAATTTTTTAATGTGTGATGGAGTTTAACTGATATGAAATGTTAATTAAAATTTTTAACAAAGAATATTTTATGTAACTATTTCATTTTATAAACTTGTACTGTGAGTGATAGTGGATTTTAATGGCACAAGAAACTCGTACTGTACTTCTTGTTGCTGTACTTTTATTTTAGATGATAAATGTCATAGACATCACATAA
This sequence comes from Nephila pilipes, assembly GCA_019974015.1. Taxonomy (NCBI): domain Eukaryota; kingdom Metazoa; phylum Arthropoda; class Arachnida; order Araneae; family Nephilidae; genus Nephila; species Nephila pilipes. The sequence continues at coordinate 240,360 of BMAW01016128.1, forward strand.
AATTCCCTAAATTAGTTTTAATTCTATTTAATACAAACAGAATTTATTCTATATTCCATGAAAAAATGAAGCTGGAGAAAATGTGTGAAGGCATTTTGTTTTGCACATGTGAAACAAATTCATGTCCTTTCATTAATGAATGAAATTTGAAAAGAAATAATTCTTGTTGAATGTAATTTCTTTTAATATCTGTAAATATTTTTATGGAAAATAAACTAGTAAAATAAGAGTACTTGCTTTTCAAATTATGGAAACATTAGGCACTAGGTTCAAAAGACAAGCTAAGTGGGTTGTCCACAAAATTTGCATAGAAAAAAACACTTCTTGTACCATAAGTGGTAACCCCAAATGGGGTCGTGAAAGTTTAATTTATGTGAATTTAAAGAAATGGTCGCAATTTATTCATAAAAGCTCATGCTCCTCTTGAATGGCACTGAATTGTGCTTTTGTATTTGACAATATGCTCTTTACTTCAACTTTTTTTTATTTAAAAATAATTCTCATAAGCATGAATTTCAATAATTAACATGTTCACGCCAGCAGCTCCCACTGGTATGTCCTATTAGTCAGCACATATCACTGGTGACTTGCACTTGTTGTTGTAACTAGAAATAATAGCCATATAATTGAAAATTAGAATAGAAATAATAGCCATATAATT
>BMAW01016128.1:241030-256218 GCA_019974015.1 Nephila pilipes
ATAGCCATATAATTGAAAATTAGAATAGAAATAATAGCCATATAATTAAAATCAACAATATAAACATAACAATTAAAGTTAAAAGTGGTTTCGATATGCTCACTTTACCAACAAATTTTTCATTCTGGACATACTATAAATACGAAACAACATAACAGCAACAGTGGTAAGAAAAAGAGCAATGGTTATTACTTCAGTAAAAAAAAAAATTTCACTTTAATTTGGCACCACTCCTTAAAGCAAAATTAGTTACTGTGTTCTAGTTTCTGATGAATTTTGTGAGCTAAAAATTTGGTCATGAATCTGCTAGTTTCATCATTATTCATCCATCCTGCAATTTCCCACAGTTAAAATGTCTTTTTTTCATATTTTTAGAAGCATTTTGTGTATTGAATAGTTTAGAGATGCATTTTGTTTTAATTCTCTGTATTTTAATTTATAATTCTTGGAAATTTTTTCAAAGATGTTGCTTAAGTATATTTCATTTTGTTTTGGGTTCAACTGCATTATAAAATAATTTTAAAATTTATTCCTTACAGGTTATCAAATCAAGGACATCAAGGTTAGATGATTTGACAAAGTATGTTAGGTAAGATGATAAACTCCTTAGTATTTATTAAATTAAGCTTTTTGTTAAATATGAACTTGAAATAAAATCTTTAAATATTAAAAGAAATTTTTAATTATTAACCATGATGTTAAATGGTCTAGATTTTAGTCAAAACTAAAATATTGGTGACAAGTCTAATTTAGTGTAACATACAAAGAATGTTTACAACTATTTTGAAAATCATATTTTACAATCTTTGTTAGTGAAAAATAAATCGATCTCATTTTTATTTACTGCATTTTTTTGGTATATTGATAAAATTTAGTGGATCTACGAAATAAAACCCCTAAATGGTGAATTTTTGTAGGAAGTACATATTTCTAAATAATTACTTTGATTTTCGTTTATGAAAAGTTTAAATGTATAGAAACAAAAGTGTTCCTCAATGTTTACAAATTTTTTAAGTTTTATAAAACAATTTTTTTTCTGCAAGTGAGCAAGCAATGAATAGAAAGATTGAAATTATGCTTCTAATATAAACGAACTATTTACTACTCTGCATTATGCACATTTTATTTAAGTTTAATAATTTTTAAAAACTATCAAGTACAGATAATGAGTGCCAAATTTTTGATGAAAAATTAAACATTTGTATTTCTCTAACAGAAATCATCAAACTATTTATTAGCTTAGAATTTAATAGTTTATTGTATTCTTTAAATAGAGCTTGGAGTTAAATTTTTATTAGTGCTCAGAATATATATTTAATGCATATATAACAGAAGAAAAATCTTAAGGTTTTAATTGCGATACATTTTCAATAAAATCCAACATGAGCCTCTAGTATAGGATATTCTTAAGTATTTCTGCTTGTCATATTCTATTTAACTGTCTGATATAATATTTCACAGTATGTAAAATAATTATATTACATTTTAATTTGTCTGTATAATTATATAACATTCAGTAAAAAACAGAATTTATCAGTGTAGCTATCTCATTATATAAAAATATTTAAAAAATCATGATTATAATTTTTACATCGGAAATCTATTACAATTTCTCTAACCAAGATTATTATTTTGAAAAATTTATGAGGAAGTGTTATATAATTTTTAAACAATCTTTTATCTCCTAAAAGTTACTGATATTTTTAAGTCTAATTTTTACATAAATTTTCATATATTATTTAGAGCTGTTTACTTTATGGAAAATCAAATCTAAAATTGTATCTTAAAATGTCTTTAACAGGGAAAATCATCCATATCAAGTATGTGAAGTTATATCAACTCCGGTAAGTATTTATTTTTGCCTTAAGATAATTTTGAATAATTGCAACTATTATGAAAGAAAAAAAAATTCTAGAATCCTCAAATTCAATTTTAAATATTTCTATATTTTTACAGCAGAATCCTGAAACTTTCAATAACCAGCTCAGGATAGATGTCCTTAAAATAACAATAAGTAATTTACTAATGTCTAAATATATTTGTTACTATTAATTTTCAAGTTTCCTCAAAAGAATTTTGATTTTTCAGAAAAATTTATCTTTAATATTACTCATTTCCTCTCTCTCTCCATTGTTTCTTGAAAATCATGCAAATTGGAATTTTTTTGTTTTATATTTGTGATGTTTCAAGGAGCATTACGTAAGTCAAGTGGATATATATATTTTTTTATGTTAATTGTATTTGGGTGCATATGTAATACCAAAAATGGTCCTGTCAACCATTTTTGCTAAACCAGAAAAATTGTCAAATGATGATTGGATTGGAAATTACTACCGTATATTCAGTTGGAATTGTATCAACTTTCAAAGTCGATTAGGTTTTTCATATGTACCTATATTTGTTACTTATTTTGTTATTTTTCTTTTAAAAAAAGTATTCATGTTTTAAGTTGTATGAAATATTGTCACACTATTTCAATATAAAATTAACTGGAATACAACAATAAACTTTTATACCTTGTAATATTACAATATATTCACTTCAATATAGCTTGTATCATTTTCAATTTGAAATAAAATTTCAGATTGCATTTTAATATTTGAAACATACTGATGTTAAAATGTTAAACATCATATTTGTGTTTCACTTTGTATGTAGTCATGTATTTAATTTAATTTTAGGCTTATTGAAGTCAGAATGTCACATTTAAAAATTGATAAGATACATCCATCATTCCTTGATGCTTCATACCACCCATTTATAAGTTCATCACACATTTTTTTCAACATGCTAATTCAGAAAACTTTGCATTTTCAAGATGCAGAAAAGGTTTCTAATTCATAAGAAAAAAAAGATAGCTTCATATTGTTGAGATCTTCAGTTTCATAATGATAACGTGGGCTTAAGTTCAATAGAGTGTTAACTTAAATTGTAATGTAATACATGAAACAATACATTTTTCATGCGTGAATAAATAACTTGCCTCATGGAAAGATCAAGCAATTATTACATTGAAAAAGACATATTTCACAATGAAAGTGTGAGTGAGAGGGATATTAGATCAATAAAAGCATTCTCATTTTTATGAAAAATTAAATTTGATTTTTTAGCATTAATTTTAAGCATTTCTTTATAGGACATTTGTTGACTAAAGTTTTTTTTTCTTCTTTTATTAATAAACATTATCTTGTGTGAATCGTAGTCTGCATAGTGTTGTTATCAAATGATGTTAAAGAATGAACCCAAGTTGAATATATTTTTAGTATCCTAGCATTTGTATAATATTTTGATGTTAGCTTATCGAGAGTTACCATGCAATTCATTTTAACTTGAATCTATTTCTTATATGCAAAGTAAATCTGTTAATAAACTGGCAAGTTTTTATAAGAAAAAAAATTCTCTTTCAAAGTAATTGCCTGAGGTCTACAATTTATACATTTCTTCTGGTCACCCAAACACTTTTTATAGGTATTGGACATAACTCATCTCACAAGACATTTAACATCCAAGATGCTTTCAAATATCTGTCTTTCGTTACCACCTTAAGCTTTTGAAAAAAAATATACTGTCAATACACTTTGATAATTTGGTAGGCAATATGTCATTGCAACTTAGAAACATATCAAGATGTTGTACAGAAAATGCTATATGGGGCCTAATACTATCTTGTAAAAGAAATACTGGAATAAAAAAGTTCCTAACTTACCCTATCCCATTCTTTAATCGAAAAAGCATCTTTTAAAAATATTAGTTATTTGATTTTCAAACGCAAATTCATTGAGAATAAAAAATGTGAACAGCATCTTCATAATTTCAAAATGCTTGCTTTTATTTGTTTATGGGTTTTTTCAGTACGTACCTTGTTTATTTCTGAGTCATATTGCAGACGTCAGATTTTGTTTTCCTCTATGATATATTTAAGAAAGGGTTCTTATCTCAGAGCTATCAAATTTTCACAAGCTGTTCTAGAAAAATCTGATGTGCATTCTTCATTTTAATTTAAACCTACTGCTACTTTTGCATATCTCAAACATGATTGAAAATTGCCGAGTTGTTGCACTTCTATCACCTTTTTACTAAAGCACAAATTTTCTCATTGCTGAATGTACACCCTAGAATTGAATAGTCTTCAAAATTTTCATGCCTACATTTAAATTGTATCAATCACACACTGTACAAATATTTTCAAATTTTTTAATAGCAGACGTATGCAATTTTGGAAATAAATTTTTATTTACAATACTTTCTCATTAAAAAAGTGCTTTCATTCACAAGGAACAAAAACACTTTATATTGGTTTTACTAAGGAGTTAAGATGTGTCATTTTTATTTGTTTGGTTAATATTTGGGTTCATCTAGTAAATAAAATATGAGCACTGTGTTTCCTGGACTGTAATGCTAAACGAATTCGTAAATCAAATGTTTTTAATTTAATAATACAATTGATATATTGAATTACTTTTTTTAAAAAATATATTTGGGAGTTGTTCTATTTTTAAGAGTTAAATTTAAAAGAAATCCTGTGTGTATATAGTTTCCCCCCTTTCTGTTTCAAATATACTCTTAAGTCATGTAATAAAAATAAACTGATTTTTAAAGATTGTGCTAATGTTTGTGATATTTCACTCATATGCGTAAAACTTCTAGATTACACATTAGATAATTTTACGTTCCTTCGCAACATTGGTGTTTGTAAATGTTTTATTTCTTTGGCTAAATGAGTTCAATATTAAACTTGCAACTTTCTATAATTTATATACTTCAGTTATCATTGGTAATAAAGAATGTGTGAACTTTTGTTGAATTAGCTTAATTTGTGAAAGCAATATATGCAATTCTATGCTGAGGATTTCCAACATTTCATTCAAAATCAACACAAAACCCATCCAAAATATTTGAAAAATATATTTTGTGAATTTTATCTTTGATTTAATACATTATTTTTTAATGAAGAAATCCTCTCTGGGGATGACCTTTAGGTTATTTATGGGAATCGTCATCTCCAAGAAGCCTGGAGATCATATTTTTTTAAAAATCTTTTTATCAACCAATTTCTAATGTCTATACAGTTTGACACAGTATAGTCAGATTTGGCTTTTGCATCATAAATCTATACTTTGACTCGCATTCTAATTAAGAAAATCACGAATTCATGAAATGAGAATTTTCATTTTCAAAACTAAATTAATGCCAACTTAGTCAAGAAATCTATATGGTAATACATTGCATGAAATGACCAGGTAACATTTCTTGCATTAACATAGTTTTGAACATAGTATTATGAGCATTCTGTTAAGTAAAAATTGAGGCAGATGTTGTAGAATAAATATCTTATGTAGTCTCCGAGATCACATCTTGGTTCCAATATGAATTATTGGGGAAAAAAACACCTATGAAGCAAAATATAAAATAGTCATCTAAAGAAAGTTTTCTCAAGACTTTCAGGACAATTATACAAGTTTCTAATTTAGGCATTGTATTTCATTTGTTTAAATCTATTAAAAGCAAGCATCTGTTATTGTAAAAGACTGAGAATTAATTTTTAAACATACATCAAGAACAAAAAAAAAAAAAAAAAAAAAGTTTTAATAATAATTTTACACATTTCTTACCAATTAATATATATGTTTTATTTTAGAGGCATTTTAAAAAACAAAACTAAATTTCTTATTCTATTCTAAAAATTGTAAAAAGCTTTCTGTATATAAATGTTTGAAAAATCAATATTTCTTCATTAATGTGTTCTAATATTTTCCTTTTAAAAAAACATTCCTACATTTCCCTCCTTATATGAAAGTCAATTGTTTCTAAATTAGTCTATTGAGAAAAATTGTGTTATACAAATATATTGTCAGCATATGATAACATTTGATTATAAGAATGAAATACTAAAATACACTAGTTAGAAGATAAGTGTATACTGATAGGTTGTTTTATATCATGTATTTTGAAAATATCAATGTTGTAATCTATATATATAAGCGAAATACCACTGACTCATCATGAAATCTCCAAGACTATACAACAGATTGACTTGAAATTTAGCAGTTACTCATTTCGCGATGTAGAGGCTCACTAAGAACGGATTTTATGGAAGTCTTATCCAAAATGTAATTTTCATCAGTTAATCTTTTCTTATCGGTTGTGTTCTTTTTGACTACTTTATCACCAAAAATGACATGACCGACGCCAAACGGAATATATTTTTTTATATGTATACTGTGTATTGTCACCAATGTTTACTTCGTGAGATTTGCGCTTGCGAAATGGAAAAATACCAAATAATTTTATATTGGAGCGATGATGAAAGATTGGCAAGATTTTGGCGAAGAGGCTCTTTATGTGAAATTTTTTGTATGTCGAAAATAGAAAACGTACATATTTAGCGATATAAATAAATGAGTTTGGAATAAATTGAGTTTTTGAATTTGGAATGTGGTTTAGTTCCAAAACTTAGCAGGATTTTGAAAAATACTGAAATGGTGACTTTTTACGGAATAGCACACACGCAGGACAATCTTAGTTTTCTGGAGGACTTCACTACATGCATGAATGAACTCAATAGGCTATGACATACGCAAAACATTTTGGACGTCCCGACTTGCACGACATTTTTTAGGATTGCAGTCCCTTCCAATCCTAAACGGTCAGAAATTAAAATGTCTTGAGGCAGGGACAAAAATCTTATGATAGAACACTATGCCATTTCATTTGAAAGTTAAGCACATGATGAATCTTCTGACCAAAGGTTGCATGTTTGGCAACTTTAGGTTTAACATGTATACAGTGGAGTGAATTTTGTCCATATTATATATATGGGGTGACTTTTTACTAATTTTTATTATTTTTCTCATATATTTGAAAATCGAAGATAACCATTATTACAGACAATCAATTTCTAAAAATTTTAAATTTAGATTATAATTAAAGTTTTAAAAATTCAACATTTTCTTGATATCTTACATATAACAGGTCAATTGAAAAGTCTCCGGCCTACCATAGTAAAACACATTTTTTCGGCAAAATTAATTTTTTTTATTCAACATAATTCCCTTCAAGGGTAATACACTGATTATAGCGACCCTCCAACTTTTTGATACCATTTGTCCTTTGCTTCAAAATAGGCCTCAGTTTCGGCGATCACCTCTTCATTCGACGAAAATTTCTTCCCAGCGAGCATTCTTTTGAGATCCGAGAACAGGAAATAGTTGCTGGGGGCCAGATCTGGAGAATACGATGGATGAGGAAGCAATTAGAAGCCCAATTAATGGATTTTTGCCATCGTTTTCACTGACTTGTGACACGGTGCATTGTCTTGGTGAAGCAGCACTTTCTTTTTCTTCAAATGCGGCCGTTTTTCGGAGATTTCGTCCTTCAAACAATCCAATAATGCTATGTAATAGTCGCTGTTGATGGTCCTTCCTTTTTCAAGGTGGTCAATGAAAATTATTCCATGCGCATCCCAAAATACAGACGCCATAACCTTGCCAACCGACTGTTGTGTTTTCCCACGCTTTGGAGCGGGTTCATCGTGTGCAGTCCACTCGGATGACTGTAAATTGGACTTCGGAGTGAAATGATGAAGCCATGTTTCATCCATTGTCACATATCGACGCAAAAACTCGGGTTTATTACGCTTGATCATCTTCAAACACTGCTCTGAATCATCAACTCGTCGTTGTTTTTGGTCAAAAGTGAGCTTTGCACAGAGCTTTCTCATACCCAAATATTCGTGAATGATATGATGTACACGTTCAGTTGATATCTTTAGAGTGTCTGCTATTTCATTCAAAATCATTTTGTGGATTCGTCGGGATCAACCTCTTTGGTGCTCATTTCACCATGTCTAAACTTAGCATACCAATCCTTGATGGTTGATTTTCCTGGGGCAGTATCTGGAAACTCGGCATCAAGCCAAGTTTTTGCTTCGACTGTATTTTTTCACAATAACAAAAGTTGCTTCACAAATTAATGATCCGACAGCTGTCAAATTTATACACGCATCTTTTGAGGGTTAGGGCTAACTAAAAAACATGGATTTAATTCTAGTTGTGCTAGACCAGGGACTTTTCAATTGACCTGTTAGGTTCCAAAATATTATATTATCGTCTGTCCTACGAAGCGGGTATCAGCTAGTCTGTTATTATATAGCCTTTAGCAATTGATTTATTGCAATATTTAAAAAAATACATTTGGAAATATTTTATGTTGTAATTAAATATAAAAAATGGCATATATAACAATTTATCAATCCAAAACTTAAAGTCGAAAATACACATCAAATTCATGAATGTATTGATTTTTTAAGACTATGTTAATAATCATGATATATCATTCATATATTTATAACTCTTGATTGTCATGTTGTGTTATGAAGCAAGAAAATATACAGCTAACATTATTAAGCAAGATTTGATATTAGATAAGTAAACTACATTGGGTAGGCTTCAGTTGTAGAATAGGCAAAAAGTGATCATTCTGATTTAATTATGTGAGTGTGTGAAACCCTTTTCTCTCTTAAATTTAATCTAGAAAAATTCTATTTATAATTAACCATAAGAAAACTAAGTATTTTCAATCTATATTATATAAACATACAAGTTTTAATAAATTTAATTACTGCTAATATTTGAGGAATTATTGAAATGTCTACATTTAATATTAATGCTTCTATCTTACAGATTCAACATGGAAATGAACCATATCTGAAATGGCTTAATGATATTGCACCTGAGAAGTAACTGTTTTTCATTAATAACTTTAGAACTAATAAATTACTTTCTTATTTTAAAAATTTTATATACTTTTGATTATTTAAATAAACCATCTATGATTGAATCTCAGTAGTTTAAAAAAAATGTACACGTGAATATCCATTAAATATAGCCAGTCATATCTGTTTTGAAAATGACGTAGGAAGTAAAAAATTAAATATTTTAAATGAAATCATCTAACATTGTACTTACAAGCAACAAGAGGATTATTAGAGATGAACATCATAATTTTGAACCACAGTTAAGGGATAAGGATGACACCAGAGTAAGTAACCTCTCCTAACTTGTCACACCACAGACATCTCTGGTACAGATTTGAACCCACTATTTGATCAATGCAAGGTACATGCTCATATTGTGGTTTTGGTTCTTTGTGGTTATAGTAACCTATTCAGCTACTAAGATTACAATGAAAAAATTAATAGTTCCAGTTGAAAAAAATATTCCCCTAAAATTAGTTGATTCACTTGTATGACCAATTTTATACCTCCAACAAATTTTTTTGCTAGAGTGTTAAGGTAACCAAGACATTCAAATTTTTTGTATTTTGCAATTAAAAAATATTGGGTGGTTTACTGAACCCATAGATGCATTATTTGAAAATTTGATAAATAGGACACTAGAAAATTGAATTTTAAAATTCTACACTCGCTTGTCATGCAATAGAGGAAAATATCTATTTTACTGAAAATGTAATTTTTAGGATTCTGCAACTTTTTAAAAACCTTTATCTATAGTAAATATTTTTTTGCGTTATGAAATAATGTTACTTCTCATACAGTGAATATAATTTTTCTTCTTCTAAGGACTAAAAAATGTTAAGCATTAAAAATAATTGCATAGATATTTTGAGAAAATTAAGATTATATTCAGTATATGGAATGCTACACTTATGAGTTCTCTGCAATTTTTTTAAATTTACAAATGCTGATATATGTAATTTTCTTTACATAAGATTCTTAAATACACAGGTATTTAAATGTTAAAATATTGTCATTGTTTTTAATTTTAAAACGTGAAGACTTTGACATAAAATGATTTCATTTTTCCTTGTTGAAGTCATGTCTGTTATCTTGAAGGAAATATGCTGCAACCCCATTTCATAAATAAGTTGATTAGTAATCTTCCTTGCATCCACAGACGGAGATCCTCATTATATGCAGCTTATAGACCCCATATGAAACATCAAGAAACATTTTTGTATCTCGTGAACTTTGAGGTCAAGATTTAACCTTTATAGAAGTTACAATGCTACATCTCATAACTAATATTTGGATGAAAGGAACAATAAAATTACATTCTACACAGCAAAGATACAACATTTTTAACAGAATATAGTGAGGTTGCTTAAAACAAGGGGAAAACACACGTTATTTTATGAATTTAATTTATATCAAATCAAAACATTAACAAATCATTTACACAACAGGAATAACAAAATTTGCAGATTTTTCATAGGAAAAATATTTACATAATGCATTTTTTCAATACTATTTGAAATTGAATTAAATCACTAAATTACTTTGAGAGAAAAATTCAGAACAAACAAATTATAAAATTTTAACATAATTTGACTATTGATATAATACAAAGTCTGTTTGTATACCCAATAACATATCAGCTTCTTTTTTCTTAAAATTACATTGGACAAATAAAAATGTAAATTTTTTAAAAACAATATGAATTTATAAATTTTGCTAATTTATTCAGGCATTATGAAAATATTTCAATAGAAATATTCTGATCTAAATTCTATCTATATATATATGGTACTATAAAATATAGTACTACAGGGAAAATTATTTACACAGTAAGAAACAAACTTTTTTAATGAAGTGTTTTCGAAAAAAATTCTTAATACAAATGAGTTTTTTAAAAATATATGAAAAATGAATGTTCACAGTATCAATCTGATACATCGCTGAAATAAGTATCCTCTTCTTCATCTCCATCTTCCTGTTCTAGTTTTTTCTGAATTGAATTCAATTTGTTTATGGCTTCTTTAAAATCTAATTTCTTCTTTTCTGGAACATCTTGGACTGAGTTCCCTATAGTTTTATTATTTTCAGTAACAGAAACAGCAGCCTATAAAAATAACAATTCAATAAGTTTTTTTTTTTTACTTATATTAGTATTAAGAAATTATACTTGACTCTCATTATGAAAATGACATTGTTTTCTCTGATGAATTGTACATAATCATATTTTGTAATATTCCTATAAACCAATTTCACCTTATTCAAGAGTTATTAACTTTTAAATACTGGATTATTGAAAATGCATGCAATGAAAAAAAGTGTTATGCCATCAATATATGTCAATAATAGATTAATATAGTTATAAAATGAACTAAGCTTATAAATAAAACTATACAAAGGGAATTGTTTTCTAAAATTATCCCACTTTGAAGAAACAAAATCTTTACATTTGTCATCTATTCAGTTCTACTGCAACAATTATAAAACAATATCTTAAAAACTTTGTTTCTGTCTACAATTCAACGCATTTAAACTGGTTTGTTTGTACTTCAAATTGGAGACAGCATTTTAGATGATATTCATCTGAAATTTCACATACAGATAAGGCAGAAATTCACTTTTTAATAATTAATGCTTTTTTAAAGTTTTAATTTATATATATATTAAATGGAAAATAATTATCTATCAATTGGTGCAAAGTATTGAATAGAAAATTTTACACTCTCAAATAAAACCACTATAACAAATATGAGAATTTTACAAAATTTTAAATATTCAATATTATCACATTACTGGATTTTTTTTGTCATTAAATTTGATTTAAAAGCAAAATTAAAATTACATAAGTTATTGATAAGTATCCCTTTATTTTAATCACTAACTTCCCCTTTGTGTAATTATAGGCTTCTAAAATTAGTGACACTTAAAAGAAAATTATTTGTGTAATAAATTTTTTTTCCAAAATAAGCTATGTTAAATTTTCTTTGTATTTGGCCTTATTTTATCTTATTATCATAAGTAAAAATTTATCAAATCACTAATAACCAAATGAAGCCTTTCTGACTTAAAAGTTTTACTGAAGAACAAGCCACACATACAAAACATTTAATTTCAATAAATCTTCAAACTTCAGTAAATAATAAAGAATTCTGGCAATGACTAAAAAATTCAAGTACCTTTTATAATATCATTAGATTAGTTTAATGTTAATAATATTTTCAAGATTTAATGTAAAATTTGTAGAGAAGCATCAATACTATTAAACTTAAAACAAGCCAGTCTTACAGGAAAGAATATTTCTTACCTCATTTCCACTTTTCCTTTTCTTGTTGCGTCTATATAGATATTCTTCAGCATTTTTCCTAAAAAATTTCCATTTATTAATATTTTGGAGAGGGCGTGGGTGTTACGAGATGGAAGGAAAGACAGTATATTTTACACAATAGTTGCTTTAATTTAATACCCAGTTCTTAAAATAGCAAATATAAATATGACAGGGTAATTTAAAACCTTCATTTACAGCTATGCACCAATTGTTTTAGAAATGGCAAAGATGCTGTATTATTAAAGTGAATTCTTCTAAATTCTCAATTAACACACCTTACCCTTTCTTAGACTTAATGCAGAGTTATAAAATGTATTTAGTATATATGCAGACACACAGTATTATGTATATATTGAAAATATGTACAAGAAAATACTAAGTTTTAGTGCATTGCTGAATTTAAAAGTTAGGAATGAGATACATATAATGTAATTGTTTTTCTCTAAGTACTTATTTAATTAGAAACTTAACTTTAAAAAATGCTTTTTCATTTTGGATTGTAATGAAAGTTATAAACATATTTAAATAACTTCCAAATCCAAGTTACAAGAAAAAGAACAAAAGTTATATAATATCACTGTAACAAAATACTAAGTCCCTGTTTCATAACAAAAACTGATTCTTTTTTAAAATAATTATTCTCTCACTTCTCCGAATTCAGTTATTTAGACATCTGATATGCTACATTCAATAAAAATTTCTTTGGGAAATATTTACAAAGATTATTGTCAGAATTTATTTACAACATTTAATTTTTGTACAGTTTGATTGCATTTCTCAAACTAGTAATTTGCCTTTTGATATAAGAAAAATATTCATTAACTCCATTTCATTAATTTCCATCAACATATTTCCTTTATATTACAAGATAAAACAAACCTTTTCCTGATGAATCAATTCATTTGTAATGAGAATTTTTCTAAAAACCATAGAATTTACAAATGGGATTTTTTGAATACTTGATTCTATCTATACTCTTAATCTGAAATTATAATTTCTAAAATACAGTGATATTTTTTTATAATTGTATCTTACTAAAACATATTGCTTCAATTTATAGGGGGAGAAATATTTGATTTTTTAATGATACATTATAAAATTAAGTTCATTTTTAAACTACTTTTTTCTCCTTAACAAGTCTCAATATTAGTTAATTTCTGATTCAAATAAATACCTGGCTAACAAAAGTTCTGTAGGACTAATACAATCTTGGAATCGAGGAGTTTTTTTTGGTAATGCTGGAGTCAAAATGCAATCAAACTTTGGAGTAGCAATATTAACTGAAGAAGAGTCAGATTCTTCACCAAACTGTAAAATATTAAAAAGGGAGAAAAGGTATTTTAAATGCATTTCTACAATGAAAAAATATATGTTACATATTTATTATATAAGAACTTATGAAAAAATGATTATAACAGCTTTTAAAAACTAATACACTGTATATGTAAAGAACAATTATATGATAAAAATTTATAATAATTATGCTTTGATTTAGATTTTTCAAAAGTTATGTAACGATGGCACAAAATTAAGTTTAATGCAGGTTTTAAATTTTCATATAACATTTTTTCTTGAAATAAAATAGAAATGAATAATGGTTATTAAAATACTTTATATTGAAAAATTATATTTCAAGAATTAATAAAAAAAAAATTAATTGGATATGTATTTATTTTGTATAATACATATCTGTTCCATACAACAATATATTAGTTTTCATCATGTGGCAAGTATTCTAAATATGAGTGTTATGCAAAATATTTTTTTAGATAAAAATATATTAATCTGTGCCATACAATTGAGTTTTTAAGGATTTACACAATTTTTTAAACCATCTATTCACTGTTACTTTCATCCTTAAATTAAGGTTCTATACCAATTAATTTAATGCAAAGTAAAAAATAAATAAAATTTTAAAATGTTCTATGCAAAGAACAGATTTAGCCACACAAGATGCACTTTTTTTAAAAATGTTTTTCTGAATTTCATTTGGTGTGTGTGTCATCAAATTTTCGATCGTTAATTTAACCAACTTCCCATCAAGCTAGAGCTTTGAAATTTTGGGAACCGTTCGTACTCACCTAACAATGCAATATTTAGACGTTTGTGAAAAGTTTTAACTAATATTTCAATAATTTTAATAAGTCAAAATATTCTTTCCTCTCGGTGCTTTTAGGATTGAGGAAAAAATTTCTTTCCCCCTCTGGGAACACCGGGCACTCCCCATGCCGCATGAGGTATCGTAAAACTTTTGTACTCCCAAAGGGGAGATACTATATCCCCTTTACTATCTCCGAGATAGTAAAGTTGCTGACTTTTAGTCAGTAATCATTCGCAAGAAAGAAAGTTTCCAATATTTGGTGTCATGTCTTATCACAATAATTTTTTCTGAATTCTGGTTCCCATTTTTTTTTTTTTTATAAATAGAATGACTTACAAACTTTCAAATGCATGTTTTGATTTTATGAGTATTATGAATTTTTTAATACGCTCACATATGTCTTCTTTTAAAGTAAAAAATAACTAACAATTTTAACTAATATTTCAATAATTTTCTCTAATAAACTTTGCCACCATATAAAAACGTTGGTTTTTATATCGAATTTTTTTTAAAATAATTCTTAAATTACTCAAATATAAGAATTAAAGTAAATGATGAAATATCAAGAAATTGGTAATGCAAAACGATAAATTATTAAATTGAATATTAAATCAGTTACATGGAATTAAAATTGAAGTAAAAAATTTAAAAGTGATCTGGAACACCAAGTGATCTATCTAAAACAATAGGCCCTTAGGTGGCTAACCGTTAAATAATTTTAAGATTGAGGGAGTGACATTTTAATATTCCTCTGTTAAGTAAAATAGAATTCAATTTAAATGTATGCAGGTAATAAACACATTGATTTCATGAGATACATAAAAATACCATATTTTTTTTAATCTGTAGATTAGTCTGTTAAGAAATTGTAAGACCATTTTAATTTTAAAAATTTTGAATAATGTAATAAATGATTCTGTTAGAAATATCAGCAAGAAATGAAATATTGGAGTAAACAAATTATAACACATCAATCAATAACTCCTGAGACTAACCCAGAGATGGCGCTC
>BMAW01016128.1:256228-287741 GCA_019974015.1 Nephila pilipes
AAAGTGGCTTTCGATATGGAGAAGCTAAGAATGAAAAACTAGTACGAGATACTCGCACAAAATCGCTTTTTCGACTTCTTAATGCATACCCATTACTAGGATTTCCATTTTCTATCAATGAAATGCCAAGATTTGATTCATATTGCACAGACTTTCTTTGGTAAGCTTGCTTTTTGCTAATAGTGGAATTTTTAGAGCTCTTTTTCTCAATAAGTTGAGTTTTCCTTCCTGTATTAGCAGGAAAATTTAAACAAGTTTTATCAAACCTATGATTCCTTTGAGTCATTTTCGAACAACTGGTTGTTTTTCTTATTCTCTTACTTATTTCAAGTTTATACTTTCTTGCTTTGAATCCTTCTTATGATATTCTATAGCTTAGTTAATCTCAATAACTTTTACCTTTTACTAGTTTTCAGCCAGAAGATTAAGAAGTAATTGTCTTATACCTTTAACATGCTTTATTTTCTTTAAAAATTCTCTTGCTATTGAATAACAGATCTTCTGATTTCTTGTAGAAGATCCAAGTTTCAGTACAAGCCCTGGGGAGGAAAAAAAAACACTACATATATATAACATACTTGTCAACTCTGGTTGTCCTTTTAGAAATGGTTCATTGGGGGTTAAAGAATTTTCCACTAACATCAATGTATACACTCATTTGCAATTCATGAAAGAATCGGTTAAAAAACAAGGTTTTCAAATAAATCTTTAATAATATTATTTCATAAATTTATACTTCTGCTTGCAAACAATCCACATGAAAAGTTCATTGACCTTTCTCTAATACAGCTTAAATGTTGTTTACTTGTATAATTAAGGGGGGTTTTAGTACATATTTTACTATAAATAAGCCCTTCTCCCAAAAAGTAATTTCCTCAAGTGATAGCTCTATCAGAAGTCTTATCAAATTACTATACCAAAAAGTAAGAAATAATAGCCATACAGTTTGATTTGGTGTAATCTACCATTCTTAAAAATAATGAGGCAATAAAAGCAAATGATGTGGCTTAAAAGAGTGACAGTTTAAATAAATAGCAAAGGTCTTAAATTATAAAAGTAGAAAACTTGTAAAAATGGTTTTATGAAAAAGAACCTGTTGGTGATAGTATTAGTGAATATATAATATGCACAAACTATTAGAAGGTTAGAAATAGGATACTGATTTTGAGCAGAAACACAGACAAGTGCTGTTTAATGTGAAACCAGCAGAGGCAAATTCATAATAAAATCTATTTTCATTCATTTCCATATTTATTTTTAACTAAACCCATTAAACAATGTATAACTAATTTAGACTTGAAAGGATAATTCTATTTCCATAAAATTAAATGGAAAAAACTTCTTTAGTATGTGAACATTTAGGTTTACAAACCTAGGTACAATTGTACCATTATGAGGTTTTTTCTAATGATGTAGTAATTGTAACTAAATAATAAATACAATAGCAAAATATTTTTCTTGGGAATTATATTAACAGATTTACCATCTTTGATATTGGGTATGATTTTTCGATCCAGAATTAAGGTTTATTCTTTTAAAATACATGGTGACACTAAGAGTAATTACAAAGGAAAATTAGTAGTCTACTTTTAATATTTTATGTAATACATCATGTAGAAAATAACAGTTCAGGTCTACTTTTACTCTAATAAACTAAATTTTCAAAAATATATTTTAAAAAATGTACAATTTCTCACAAATTTTAGCAACACTTAGCATGTAAATACTGATTTTGTTCAGCAATGATTGACAAATTACCTAACTTTATATGATAATATGTAATCAAGGATCTTAGAATGCTTGAAAATAGGATTCTAACTATTCAAAGTTTTAAAACTATTATGAGGCTACTAATTTTATCTCAAAACCTACAAATTATTTATTCTTTTTAGTTTCCTTTTAAACATGTTTTGAGGGATAAAATTATTGTTATTGTATTCAACTGCCATTACTTTGTATCTCTTTAATTAGTCTTCCAATTTCAAATTAAAAAAATGTTTACATACTATTAATTAAACAAAAGAGCTGAATCAGAAGTGGAAATTTTTTTTCATGATTGATTAAATTTCTAATAAAATATTTAATTTCAAATCTGCATAATACTGGATATTTCAGTAAGTATTGATTTTACTACATGCATCATCTTAACACTATCATTTTTGAAATGCTATGTTAAGTTATTTGCTTCATTTAACTTTAGAATCATTAATTTGTGCCTATGTCCAATTTTTTATTTGTTTATATTTATTATGAAACAAAACGAGTTTTAAATAGTAAAAATATTTTCTGATTTTCTGCTTTAAACAGGAAAGAAGCATATTATACAAGTTTCTGTATAAGATAACATGCATTGTATAATAATTTCAGATTTACACAGAAATGAACGCAAGTTATTTGATCTTGCATACCCAATTATCAACACAATTTAACTCGGATTAAGACTCATGCTAAGGTGTTCTTGCTCAGGTACAGAATATTTATTCAAATTTATTTTATATGGTGGTGGGGGAGATACTGAAGTGTTCAAATAAGAATAAGGGTTGTTTTAAAGTGGTCAAAAACTCACAATTTTTTAAAAATTTGTATGCTGTTTAAAAATTTGAAAGAAAATTAATTTCTTGTTACAGAAACACATTAAGAGAAAACCGTATGACGAAATGTCTGATTGAAGATAACAAAACAATGTCAAAAGGAGCTCTTATATCAACTCCTTTGATCCCAATTATAAAAGTTCCATGGAATGGCAATTCTGCAGAAATTGTGATAATAATAAAAAAAATCTACCCCTTACATAAGCCAAGAACTACTGCAGAAAAGAGCATAAAGTTCCTTCCTTAACTGAGTGTTATTCAACAATATAACAAATGACATGACAAAGTGAACTACTGTATCAGAATAAAGGACAATAAGTGGTGATGACTGTTATTTATCAACATGATTGACAAAGTGATTATAAATACTCGAGAATTTTTTTTAACCAAATTCAGTTTTGATCACAATAAGCCCTTGTATTCTACAATTTAGTGAAGCACTATATTTCACTGATGCTGCTAAAGATATTGCATGTCCAAGCTCAACCTGCAGACAACTATCAAAAGTAGCTCTATCAGATGATAGTTATGAAGTTCGATAATATTGTGGCCATATTATATGCAGATATTAATAATGCATTTTAAAAATGCTGATATTGCAAAATTAAATCTTTGTATCTACATAGGAAGTGCTAAATGTACTTACATTTTGAAATTTTCCATACTAAAAAAATTTTTTTTTTTCCCTTTAAAAAATATATTGAAATAATTCCACAGGTGTAACTTATAAATTACCACATTAAGATTCCATACAACTCTTTTGTTGCTTCAAATACATTAACACATTAGGTCACATATTAGTATCCATTCTTAGGCTCAACCGATAAATCTCAAATTGATATATCAACTGACACTCAGTTTAAACTAAAATTTAGTCAAATTGATATTATGCATTTTTTGGATTGACATTAGAAAAGAATATCCTGAAATTGCTAAAAGAGCTGTGAAACATCTGATATAATTTGTTTTGACCTATGTTTACGAAAAATCTTTCTCTTTGCACGCTGCTACAAAAACAAAAAACGGAAACAGATTGAATGATGAAGAGGACATAAGGTTGCAGATTTCTATAATTATTCCACGCGTAAAAATACTTTGCAATAAAAACAATCACAGTGAAGTCATTAAAAATATTCTTTTGATTAATTTGTTATAATTTAAATTATTATTGCTTTTGTTTATTATTCATAGAATATATTTCAAAAATGAAAAAACACCATTAGCTACTTTTCCACTTATTACCTTATTAAGACATTTTTATTGTGATAAAATAAAGATGCAATAATAATTATGTAAATTTGAATAGGATGAAGTTTGATATCCTATTTGTCTGATCTTGGATCTAAGGGTTCTTTCAAGAAAGCAGTAAGTTTAGAGGGTTCCTCAAAGTGTAAAAGGTTGAATACCACTGAGTTAGATCATTTAAAGCTTGGCACGTGGATAGTTCTACTCTAAAAATAAAATCTGATTTACTCAGTAAAAAAAAAAAAAGGCATTCTTCATGATACTCACAAAAGATGTTATGTTTTGATTTTTAACCCATTCATAGCTATTATGAAAAAATTTCAGAAACTATGGTTCACTATTTCATAAAACAGTCCTCTTTTATGAGAATCAGTAAATATTTTACCTTAAAATAAATCTCACACAAAAGCTGAGTGAAATAAATCAAATTACAGATTGACATAATTTGGTTTTCATTAATGTTCTAAGTTTGAAAAATGCTTATGATCTTTTTTTTTGTCCTTCGGGATTTTCAGATTCATTGTTTTAGGACTATTAAGGTGCTTCAGGAGAAAATTACGGTTTGATATTTGAATGATAATTTTTTTTTTGCCAACTGTCTTATTTTCTCAGAGAGAATTTCCTGTTTAATCATTTATAAGAGCACAATGTTTGTTGTTCATTGCGGAAGACTGAATGTGATTTTGAGAGCTTTAGTTTGTACAGGTTTGAGCTGATCATTTCTTTATGATAGACAGGTATAAGTGAAAGTTCTACAAATGCTATAGTTGGTTAATTTAATTAAAATCTTCAGCTCTCTGACTGCAATGCTTATAATGAAATATCTTGGAAGACCATTAATACTTTTTGGTTCAATCCCTATCTTAAGTTTTTAGTTTATTCTGAACCCTATATTTACAATGGAATATATATACACCCATCTTTATTTTAAACAGTAGATATGCTCCTCAGAAAACCGTGCAAAAAAATACATGCGACAAATGGTAAATTTGGGGATATGTTCCACAACTTTAAAATATCGTGTAAGTTGAAGAAATTAAATACCTTCCAATAAAACTAATAATGAAATTCAAATTACATATTTATGAAACAAAAAGGAACTTTTCCATTTTGTTCCACCGGCACAAGCAATAAAGTCACCCAAAATAATACAACCAACGCCAAGCGGAATATCTTCACTGCGATAAAGTCACCAAAAATAGTACAACCGATGCAAAATGGAATATTTTCTCTGGTAACCTTAAATCGGCACATTTTCAAAACAAATTGCAGTCATTATGTAAATAGTCAATTCTTTTTCATAAAACTTTAAAAATGGATGCAAAAGCAATGAAAATTTGGGATTTGCCCAGAATAGAGGAAGAATCTGTCAGATTTTTTCAAGCGAAAGGAATTTTGCCAGAAATCGGTGTCAGTTGTATCATTTTTGGCAACTTTATCACCAGTGACGGCAAAATGGAAAAGTATTATTTTATCTTTTCAGGATTTTGGGATAGGAAAAACTATTGCATGTTTCCAAGACTAAGGTGATTATTAATTCTCAAATAAAAAATTGTCAAAATTTAGTTTTTCAACAGATGCAACAATTTTTTCACAAACATTTTTTGCTGAAGATAATGCACATTCTGAAGAGTTTGCTCTAATATGATTTGATTTTTTGAAATCAATTAAGAAACAAAGGAGGAACATTAATTTTTACTCCAGACAAAAACTTTCCATATTAATAAAAGGAAGAGTTTGTGCACAGGGAGAGGAGCATAGTCCAAAAGTGGAATGATTCTGAGACATGATGAAAGAAATAATTGCACAGGGAGACAGTATCACATTTATGTAAAATATATTAACAGATACATAGTTTTAAATTCTGCAATATCTTCAACAGAAAAAGCTTGAAGTTTTGAATCATGTTCAATGTGAAAGAAGCAGGTAGGCTGATACCAAACTCTCCTAATTTGTATAAAACATGAAGACTTTGAAGCCAGGTACACTGTACACACAGCAGCCCATTACTATTCCACACAGTAAGGCTTTAACAAATTAAGGATTTGAACCAATTGCTCAACACCACAGTCTACTAAGTTTGCAACTGTGACCCACAATATCACTAGAATCACATGATTTCTCACGAGAAAACAATACCTACAACTACCACTTATAGTATAAAATTACTTTTATTTAAAAAAAAATCACATATCTCCATTCATAGTTAAAATTTTACAAGATACGAAAGATGGAAGAAAAATCTTAGAAATCCATTATCAAATCAAAATTGGGTGCCCAAAATAATCAGATGCCAAGGTAGCTTTGCTAAAACTGCATTTCAACCCAAAATTGAATATACTTAACGTGTTTATGTCAACATGACTTTAAATAGAATATCGTCCGAACGTTATACTGTAGTCTGAATGTATAATGATAAAAAATAAAAGTATTTATTGGAAAACAAGACTTACCAAACATGAAAATGTAGATCCAGATATTAAATATCGCGAAACCGTGATAAAATGTCTGTTGTCAATATGATCATTACTTTAGTTGTTAAAGTTGGTTAAACAACTTTCAAAAGTGGAGGGGGGGAAAATTAATATGAACATCTGTTGCCATTTCCAAAAAAATAATAATTTGAATTATTGGTAATAGCTTCTACGCTTAAATACTATTTAGTTTTTATTCTTGAAGTTTAATTGACATGAAAAAAAGAGAGAGATGTAATATACAAATAAGATATATTTTGCATTTTTCCGACCATTATACGTGTAATAATAAAAGCAGATTAAAAGACAACTGAAAAATACAACGAAACCGTAACTGATCTCTTGTTTATTTACTTTTCCCCACAATTTATTAATTGCTAGCATTTAAATAATCTAAATTTGGCATTTTACTAAAAATTATCTTCAAAATGTATCAATTGAACTTCTATTGCTGTTGAAATAGGTAATTTTTTTAACTGTTCAATAACATTTCAAATTTTTATAAAGAGTTTACCGTTATATTTTAAATACCTTAACTCAAATTTTAGAAAAATGAATGAGTATTGCTTAAAAAGAACTTAGGAATTTCAACAAAGAAAATTATTGTAATTAATAAACTGTAAAAATTAAATAATTTTCATCTGAGAAAATTAGGTATATATATATATATATAGTAGTGGCCAGAATTGTGGATACTTTAGGAAACTTTTATGTTTTCGTATTCGTACTTTGTATGCTTGTCGAAAATGTAACGTTTCACAAAATACTAAGTCGTGCATATCATTTTTAAAAAACTTCTAATAATGAATTCAATGCAAAAAAAAACAAAATTAAAATATTTGCATTATAAAAAGAGTTAAGCGAGTTAAGAGTTAATTATTGATTTACTTAAGCGAGTTAAGAGTTAATTATTGATTTACTTTAGATATTGATGATTGCAGTCAGTTATTAGTACTTAGTAGGGTAACTTTTATTTTTTATTACAGCTTCACATCGATGTTTTATTGAGCAGACCATACCTTTAAGCTCTTCCTTCATCATTACTTGATGACAGGAAGCAATTACAACCTCAATTAGTTAACTTTTACTTGATGGGCACCTTATTCAGATGAGAGTTTTCAAACGGTGTCACAAGTTTTCAATAAGATTGAGGTCTGAACTGTTTCCTGGTCAGGACAACTATTCAGTGCTCTTTGTACGAAACAACTCTTCATAATTTTGCTGTGTGACAGGGAGCAGAATCCTGTTGAAAAATATATGAAACATTCTTGGAAAAGAGATCCCTATTGGAAGGTAGAAACTTTGGTTCCAGAATAGTATCAATGTGTTTTCTGGCATTCAGTGTCCCATTGATGACATTAAGGCGACCAATACCATCTGCTGACATGCATGACCAAATCATAATACTAAGTGGATTCTTCGCAGTTGCGTGAATGCCATCATGGTGTAGCTCTTCTCCTGTTCTATGTCTTACATATATTCACCCATCCTTATGGAATAATGATATGTTAGTTTCATTGCTTCTTATAACTTGTGACCACTGATCATCTGTCCAATTAATGTATTCCTTTGCCCACTGTAATCTTTTTTTACACTACTGTAAATTTAAATAAGTATTTTTTTGGTGGAATTCTACCTCTTTGTCCAACATATGTTAATCTTCTCCTGATTGTTTTTGAACTGACAGGATAAAATTTTTCAATCTGGGAGACATAGTTTTTTTATTCCTCTGTCATCAACAGATATAATGCACCTTTTTTGGTCTTTTTCCTGCTTTTTTTTATTATTATTAAATTTGTCTCCTGATATCATAAACAAAACTTTGGAACTCCAGATGTAGCTCCTGAATCACCCACCAGTCTTGCGATTTCAGCTTAGGAAAAACCACTTTCTCATAACACAATAATCTTGCATCTCTCTCTAGGTGTTCAATCTACTTCTTACAACGTTTTTCTGAATTTCACTTGGTGTGTGTCATCAAATTTTCGATCGTTAATTTAACCAACTTCCCATCAAGCTAGAGCTTTGAAATTTTGGGAATCGTTCGTACTGGCCTAACAATGCAATATTTAGACGTTTGCGAGAAGTTTTAACTAATATTTCAATAATTTTAATATGTCAAAATATTCTTTCCTCTCAGCGCTTTTAGGATTGAGGGAAAAATTTCTTTCCCCCTCTGGGAACACCGGGCATTCCCCACACCACATGGGGCCTCGTAAAACTATTGTACTCATAAAGGGGAGATACTATCTCCCCTTTACTATCTCCGAGATAGTAAGGGTTGCTGACTTTTAGACAGTAATCATTCGCAAGAAAGAAAGTTTCCAATATTTGGCACCATGTCTTATCACAATAATTTTTTCTGAATTCTGGTTCCCATTTTTTTTTAATAGAATGACTTACAAATTTTCAAATGCATGTTTTGATTTTATGAGTATTATGAATTTTTTAATACGCTCACAAATATCTCTTTTTTAGTAAATTTTAAAGTTAAAAATAACCAACAGTTTTAACTAATATTTCAATAATTTTCTTTAATAAACTTTGCCACCATATAAAAACGTTGTTTTTAAAAACGTTGGTTTTTATATCGAATTTTTTATTTGATGTCATTGCTTCATGACTAATTATAACTCTTGTGTTGTTTCTAGTGCAATGTTAATAACACCAAACCAAAGCCTCTTGACCTAATATTAAAATTTTTTACAATTCTTACTTGTAATTCAATTACATAAGAAACAGTCTTCCTTCTACAGAACAAAGCACAATAATATCTTGTTCCAGCTGAAAACATGATATCAGCTGGCTGTTACTAACATTTGATTGTTTCCTAGATTAAGAACAGTGAGTGTCCAGGGAAATTAGAAATTATACAAACCACTCTATAATTGTGTTTGTTTATTAGATTAAAATTTGCATAATTGTTTTTTGCATTGCAAACATTTTAATTTTGTTTCTTGAATTGAATTTAATATTGAATTATTCTCTTTATAATGATTATATGACTTTGCATTTCGAGGAATGGGATATTTTATATAAGTATCCAAAATTAAAAAGAACATAAAAAATTTCCAAAAGTGTCCAATTTTGGGCACTGCTGTATATATATATATTTGGCAAAATAATTATTTGTGTACTCTAATATTTTTAATTTTTAGCAGATATTTTTTTTGACAAAAATAACTTTAAAACAATTATTTATGGTACATTTTAGATTAAACACTGAAAAACTTTTTTGAAGTTAAATAATAAGTTTGTTACTGTAAAAGTGTGACAATTTCTTGCAAAAAAATATATTTGTAATCTCCTCAACAAGATACATACTGCATTTGGAGTGTTGTAGGTTGAAAGAATAACTTATATAGTATATGTTAATAATTATTAACTTTATATAATTTCTGAAGTCTGACATTTTATATACATTGTTCTTGTGGTGATTAAGAATGGCAGCTAAAACTAGATAAGTGTCTATTAATATGAGAAACTGTATCATTGAGCTCCTTAAAAATGGAAAATCAGACTGAGAAATTGGAAAATGGATTAAAGTATCCTTTTCAACTGTTTGATACATAGTGAAAAAGTGTGAAGAAATTGGGTGTATTGAAAATATTACCAGACAAGGATGTTCCAGTAAATTAACACTGTGGGTTTCAAGAAGTGTTGTCCAAAGAGCTTTAAAAAATGCTATGGGTTCCGTTCAAAAAGTCGTTGCAGATTTTGCAACATTTTCCCGTTGTCACAGTAACACCTCAAACAACAAGAAATGCTCTCCACAATGCAGCCATTCATAAATGAAATAAACAGGAGAAAAAGCTTGGAATCGGCTTTGGCTTTCAGAAATAAACCAATGGATTTTTGGAAAATAATGACTATTTCTGATGAGAGTAAGTTCAAAAATTTTCTCTCCCTCAAGCATTCGAAAAATTTGGTGTAAAAATATTGGTCCTTTAGATCCAAAACATGTACTTTCAAGTATTAAGGGGGCAATGCTATGGTTTGGGGATGTATGACCTCTAATGGAGTGGGAAATTTGGTTTTATAGGCAATAAAATGACAACTTTAATACATATTGATGTGTTATGGCATAACTTATTAAACAGTGCTAGAAAAATTAGAACAAACTTTCACTCTTGTTAGGATAATGACCCAAAGCATACTGCTATGATCACCTGGACATGGTTATTTTACAATGCTTGAAAGCGAAGGGCCTTCACAATCTCCAACCTGAATCTATTAGGAAATATATGGAACATATTAAATGCATAAATTCAAAATAAACATATCGGATGTAAAAACAGTTTAAAAGAAGCTTTCCTTAAAGCATGTAATAACATTGATCAAACTGTCAGTCTATATCACAATGTCTTGAAGCTGCAATTAAAGCAAAAGAACTTCACACAAAGTAACTTGAATTATTGAACTAAATTTTTCATAATTCTAGCACACTAATGAAGTGTGCAAATACTTTATATTTTTATATATTTGTCTTTTTAAAAGTTTAAAAAAAACTGCTTTGTTTTTGCTTTTATGTTATAATAATTAAGTTAATGTATTACATAATTTTCATATTTTTTTTTATAATTAAAGACAAAGAAGTATGCATATAATTATTTTGCCATCTGTATGTGTGTGTAATTTAAAGTATGATAAGCATTAAACCATATTTTAAAAGTTTTCTAAGAATTTGCTCATTGCATTAAATTCGACAAATTATTTTCAATGTTTTTTATGATGAAAAGCAGTTGTTATTCATTAAATTCTTCAATTAAACTATATTTCCAAATAAAATGCAGTATGGTGTCATATTTTTGAAATAATATTTGAATTATATATGCTTATTTAAATTTTAAGTACAGAATTCGATTTCAGACAGAATAGTCCAAAATACCATTTCAAGTCATTTTGGATTCAAAATTAAATAATTCAATAAAAGTAATTGAAGAATAATAGTAGTAATTTAAAATTCTTTTATTTTTATAGTAATTGTTGGTTTCATTTATTTGCAGATGTGTTAAATATTAATAACTATACATTTTTTTTTTCATTTGAAACATTCAAGTACTTAAAGTTAATATTCTGTTCTCTTTATTTCCTAGTTCATCTTATTTTCTGTTTGTATATTGTCTTTTCTCTTAGTAATTTTTGTATTGTGATTCTTTGAGTATTTTTATGAAAGCATTTTTATTAGAACTGCATGCTTTACACATTTAATAACTAATAATTTTTAAAAAGTTTACGATTCTTTTCAAACATCATCCAGTTAAAATGAAGTATTCAAATGCCCCCTGGAAATTTTGGTGAAAATATGGTAATATGAAAAATAAATCATCAAATTAAAAATATGTATGTAGTGACATCATAAATTCACAATAAATCGAAACTGATTTCAATGAAGAAATATGGAAAATTCAAACTAAATTATATGAGAATGTTAAGATTATAGAAATTTTATGGAACATATTACAATATTTAATCATAAGAAATTATAGCTATTATTTTTATTAATAATAATTTTTCAGAATTAAAATTATTTATAAGGGTTTATTGTTATATATAATAATAACACATGGATCAATAAGTCCCGAGACTGTGCGGTCGTTTTTTTTGCGATTTCCTCCTTCAAACGCACCAGCAAGTCAATATAATAATCACTGTTGATCGATTTACCTTTTTCGAGGTAGTCAATGAAAATCACGCCATGCGTATCCCAAAAAACTGACGCCATGACTTTGCCAGCTGACTGCTGTGTTTTCGGACGCTTCGGACGGCTTTCGCCAGCTGTGCGCCACTGCCGCTTCGACTCTGGAGTGTAGTGATGTATCCATGTTTCGTCCATTGTCACGTAACGACGCAAGAAATCTTTTTTGTTGCGAGTAAATAGCGATAAACAGCTTTCTGAATCATCGACTTGTTGCTGTTTTTGTTCCATCGAAAGCAATTGCGGCACCCACTTGGAAAAAACCTTTTTCACTTCACTTCAAAAAACCTTTTTCAGTAAATACACTTCCATATGATATCTGTGTCATCTCAGCAATCTCACGGAGCTTCACTTTACGATCTTTCATTATAATTTTTGTCACTTCACTCACATTTTCCGGTGTAACGGCTTCCACAGGTCTACCCGAGCGTTCCCCGTCATTTGTGTCGGTACTACCACGTTTAAACTCGGCAAACCACCGACAAATCGTTGCTTTTGATGGACAAGAGTCCGGGTAACATTTTTCAATCCATTGTTTCGCTTGCACGGTGTTTTTACCCATTAAAAAACAATGTTTTATCAGAACACGAAACTCGGTTTTTTCCATTTTTTAAACAAACTACAAAACGACTTTACTCCAACCTCGATAACTCAGCTGTTTCTGGTCCGATCGACTTAAAATTTTGACACGTTTCAAGCAAAGGTTCGTACTCTAGAAAGACCTGGTTACTGGTTTACTACGAGCGCCATCTCTGGGTTAGTCTCGGAACTTATTGATCCATGTGTTAATAATTATGTATTGTCACACACACAAAATAAATTGTAGTTTATCATTATATGCTTTATTAGTATTATACATTATAATTTATAATTATTTATAATTACTTCCAATTCTTTCTTTTTACACGGTAGATACGTTCCTCAGAAAACCAGGCAAAAAAAAAATTATGTAAGATGAAAAAACTCTAAATATTTTCTCAAAAAGCCATGTAAAAAAAGTTATAAAGAAATCCATATTACATATTTATAAAAGAAAAACGATTTGTGTTTATTACAAAAAAATTAAAATTAGTGTACATAAGTCAAAAAATACATATAACTTATAAAAATTCAAATTGAAATTAGTAATAAAACTACTAACAACTATTTATCGCTACTTGATAACAAGCGTGCATATTTATATCGAAGTGGTTCAAAAATGCTATCAGCAGTAGATATGTCTAGCATAACTGTAGGCTTTGATTCGAAAGACGAATTTTGTTCTTTATGAATGGCCTCTGATAGTTTTTTGTTGTTACAATGTCTATTATTAGTGGCTGTTTTTCCCCCCCTCATGTTGCTTATATAATTCTTGTTATCCTACAACACAAAACTTAAGATTAGGTTGAGATTTTGAAGCAAACTCCATGTCAGAATCACAAGAAAATGTTGTTCTATACTTGTAGCAAATTTCAAGCCCTCGAATTAAATGAGCTGTTTATAGCGGAACTTTATTTTTGACTTCGTCATTATCAACTTTAATTATTGAAATGAAAAATGCATAGAAATTTGTAAAAAAAAAAAAAATCATACTTGTCAGTAATTGTGATTTTAAGGATATATTTCCAATTAATATCATGTTAAAACACTTTTTTAATGTAAGTGAATGAATATAGTCGAAACAGAAACGTGATGGATTTCCTGTTTGGCTGGAAATCAAAATACTGTGTTCAAGTTGAAGTAGAACAAAATAAAGTGATTATAAAATTTGCTTATTCACTGTAACTCCAGAATACAAAGTAAACAAGCCATGAATTAGACGAAGTCACTCACATAAGTCTTTTGAACTTACTGTCTTTTGATTACACTGTCAAAGTTAGAACTAAAAAAATTGGGATTCGAACTAGAACAAAAAATGCGCGTAAAAAAATATATTGTGAACTGTGTTGTTTCAAAGTCGTGTAAAAAAAAGATTTGGTGGTATATATTATTACATACAAGTATTACTAATTATAAGTTTAATATGTAATTTTAAATGATTAGTATTGCAAATATATATTACTATAAATTATAATTACAAATTATTACAATATATAATCATAAGTAATTATGATAACTAATTTTTATTTATAGGTATACTGTTATATTTTAATAACTTAATTATAATTTAAATTTATATATTATGGTAGAATATAAAGAATAAAATATATAAAGGAAATTTATTTTAAGAATTTAAGCAACATATAGCAGTAAGCAGCCTTGCAGTAAAACTTTTTTATATAGCATGATGGAGGATAAATTCTTTTATTCCAAATGGAACTTTTAACCTTTTTTTAGAATTAAATCTTTATCCATGCACTTCTGTAAAACATTCATTTTATCCTTTTGCTCCTAATAAAAATAAAAAAAAGAGATAGAAACAATGTAAGACATGCTTTATATATACTTGAAAGAACAATTAAAGAATCCCCTGAGACACTCATCAATAAATGATTTGGGAAAAAAAATTAAAAAACAAAAAGAATTGTATAACATATTTGTAAAATATCTCCTGCTATTTTTCAAAAATTGTCTGCTACTTTTAACAAAATAACATTCAAGAAAGAAAAAAACATGACCTGTGTAGAAATTTCTGATAAGAAAAGCTCTCATTTCTTCCAAAAACAAATATGTCAGATTGAAATGGTTATCATGTCCAAAAATTGCCATATTTAGTTACACCTGATACTTTGTTTCAACCACATTCTCATCAATTCAAAAATTGAAAAAATTAACTTTTTTATAAGTTACAAATATTATTTATTTTTGTAAACTGGAATTTTTAGATTCTCTTTGAACAACAAGTACTTATCACTTAGTAATCACTTAAGTAGTTACTTATCACTTAAGTAGTATCACTTAGTTTGTTAGAAAAAATATTTTTCCAAAAATATTGTTTAACTGAATAAATATCTTTTTTTTTAAATCTAAAGAATCTTTTTTTTCTAGTTCATGTTATATTCTGTTAGTATTCATATTCCCATGTTTTCTCTTAATAATTTCTATCTTGTTATAATTTTCACAATGAAATTATCTCTACATACCCCAATTTTTGTTTAAACACTACTTACTTAAAATGATTATATTGTATTTTCTTCTATATTACAAATTTGTTTAACGTGATGTTCATGGTAAAGATTTTAATTTCTGTAATGTTTGTTATTCCTGTAAAGTATGATTTTTTTTTTAATGCATTGAATTCCCCCTCCCCATTCTAGATAATATACTCTGTCTCAAAAAATATACATGTACCCAGAAAAAATCAAACCATGATCATAAAATCTTACTTGCTTGTGATGTACGTGGAGATAAGGAAATGATCCCAGTTCAGAATAAAATATTATATTTTTATATTTTGTTATGGTGTAAGAAAAGGTTACATGTCATTAAGTAATCATCTATCTTGTTAGATCATATATGGCACCATGCATTAATTTCTGCCTTATGCTTTGAAATTGGGCTGTGAATTCAGTTGTATTCCAGCATGGTTGCAGGTAACTCCTCAGATGTGCTCCATAGGCAAGGGATCTGGTGACTGGATAGGCCATGGAAGCATGTCATATCCTTGATGACATTCTAAGAGAGTTGCACTGTACATGTTGGGATATTATCATGCTCTTAAGTGGCTCCTGTATGACTTGATAGTATAGAATGTACAACCGGCTTTAAAATGTCACTGACATATCTGCAAGCTGTCAAAGGCTTTGAAGGATGATTATATGTAATCAAGTGTCCAAAACAATCACTTTCCATATTGTCACACCTTGTGTAATGGTATTATGCTGTTCAATTACTAATGCTATATTGGCTAAAACCATATGTGTATGTTTGATGGTCAGCAGATAGCAGAACTGAGCGTGAAACAAGATTCATTGCTTAAAATTAAATTTAGTTATTGGACACATTCCACCTTGACAGTGATTGCCAAAATTTCAATCGCCACTGCCTATATTGTGTAGTCACTGGTAGAGACTTAATGTACCTCCTGAGGTCAGCATTAGTCACTCATCTGCAAATGGTTACCTTCAATACCATCGGGTGCTTGGAGAGTGGCCCATGATGTACAATCAGTACTAGTAAAGTATGTGATCACTCTTGTGATTGTGCAAATATCATGCCTATTTTGTGTGCATGAGACATCCTCAGCCTCCACAGTTAACTCTTCCTTCTTTGGTCCATTGTTGCCTACTCCAAACAGCTAAAAACTGTGCAAATTAAATGGGACAAGCTATATTTTCTGGTAAATGTGTCTGAAACCACTTCAAACTGATTTTATCTGCTTAGACTGAGTGTGAACAACCTCAAACTAGATTTATCTGATTAGAGTGGGTGTGACTGATTGACTTAACTGGTTTTAGTGTAGAAGTGCTTACCTATTCTTTAGTTGTGAGCTTTTGAATGAGGCAGTTAGTTGTTAGTGTTTGCTCTCTCTTTCTTTCACATGTTCAAAAATGGATATAACTCGATGGAAGCATGCTAAATTTATAGCTCTTAAAGATCACTCTTCTATGACAGTTAAAGAAGTAACTTCTGCAGTTGGTATAGTCAAATCAAGTGTTTCAAAAATCCTAACTTCATTCAAAGAATGGGGATCAACCTCTCCAAAATGGAAAGGAAAAATGAGGGTGCAAGGGGAAAACTACTGTAAAAACAGATAATATTCTGTTAACAAACAGCAAAATTAACCCAAGGAAAACAAGATGAGACTTTCAAGGGGATTTATAAGCATCTAGTTTTGATGTGAGTAGTTCAAAGCAAAGGCTTTTGGATGCTGGCCATTAGGAAAGGAGACCAACAAAAAACAATTTTTAACTCCTGACATGAAGGAAAAATCTTTAGCATGGGCAAAAAAGTACAAACCATAGACTGCAAATGACTGGAAGAAAGTAGTTTTCAGTGATGAAACTCATTTATTTGTGCAGAGATACATTCAGATGTGAGATGAAGAGATTGTGAATCTGTGAGACAGGACCATATCGAACAGACTGTAAAACGCACATTGAAGCAGATGTTTGGTGTTTTTTTTTACAGAAAATAGCACTGGAAGCTTAGTTCCTATTCAAGGTATGATGAATTCAACTAAATGCATCGAAATATTACAACTTAAAGATTGTTTCATTCATGAAAACCTTTAATGGAACATTTCAACTCTACTTGTGTCCTTGTCACAATTAAAAACTGTAAAGACTTTTGTGCTGAAAAATCAAATTGTAGTGCTTGATTGACCTTGAAATTCACCAAACTTAAATCCCATTGAGAACTTGTGGAATATTGTAAAGAGTTGTTTAGGTAAGATGAATTGTACAACAAAAGAATGCATGATAAACAATGCAGTTCAAGTGTAGTTTCATGATGATCAACTCAAGAGCATATGTTCTAATCTAGTGAAATCAATGCCAAAATGTGAACAACAGATCATTTCTGCTCAGGGAGGACATATATCATACTAGAAAATGTATTATAAATGTAAAGAATGAATAAAGGCATAATTTCCTGAAAAAAAGCAATTTGTTTTTCCTTTGTCCCAATTAATTTGCACAGGTATATATCTTATCCACTCCAACAAAGTTATTGCTGGTTTGACCAATCTTCTTCACTGAGGCATTTCTAATCACAATATCATGCATCCAAGCCAACAACTCTGGTCGAATAGCCATATAGCGTGAACATTTATGCTTTTAAAGAGTCCCTACTACGCATCTCATAATGCAATGCTTCTCCTTTTCTCATTGGTGCCAAAAGTTTAATCAATTACATACTATACTAAATACATACTCAGTTTTTAAATAGTGTTTTGATTTCTTCAACGTGCACATATATTTTTTGCAACAGAGTGTATATTCAATTGTTCTAACAACATTCTGGTAATATTATATCATAGTTTTTGGAAAGAAAAAACTTTTACATTACATTTTTTTAAAGTTTTAATGCATTTCTTTTCTTCAAATCATAAAAATTTGTTTGTAAAGTCAAATGTTTCTGAAATTTCAAGATTTGATTACTAATTCTCTTTAGTAATAATTAGGTGAAACTTTATATGATTTATGATTAAGTATTTAAAGAAATTAATAAAATAATATAAATTGATGGTGCTGTTTTTTTTTTTTTTTTTGTTTTAGATTTTATATATAATGCTGTGAAAAATTCAAAATGGTTTCAACTTCACAACTGTGTCATTTCTTTTGTGGTACAGTAATTGGATTTATTGTCACAACCCAGCTTCGTTATATGCTTTTACAAAAGCCGTCTTGCTTATTGTCTCCTAATAAAATGGTCTCTGGTGAAAATCTTCCTCCAGAATTTCCTGTTGATGATGTTATCAATATTTCTAATTTGTCTGAAAACAAGAGACTCATATTTGTTGGTGTAATGACTGCTCAAAAATATCTAGACACTCGAGCTCTTGCTATCCACAATACTTGGGGGAAAACAGTTCCTGGCAAGCTAATATTTTTCTCAAGTTCTAGTTCTAGAACAAATCATACTCTTCCTTTAGTTCCTTTAAAAAATGTAGATGATTCTTATCCTCCACAAAAAAAGTCATTCTTAATGTTAAAGTTTATGCACGATCATTTCATCGATGATTTTGAATGGTTTATGCGGGCAGATGATGATGTGTACATTAGAACAGATTATTTACAGGGATTTTTGAGATCCATCAATAGCAGCAAGCCTCAGTTTATTGGTCAGGCTGGTGTTGGAAATAAAGCTGAATTTGGTCAACTCAGCTTACAGGCTGATGAGAATTTTTGCATGGGAGGTCCTGGTATGATTTTAAGTAGGGATACACTTCGTTTACTCATTCCTCATATTCGCTATTGTCTGAAGAATTTGTATTCCACTCATGAAGATGTTGAAGTAGGAAGATGTATAAGAAAATTTGCAGGAATCCCATGTACTTGGTCATATGAAGTAAGATTCAATGGTTGTTCCTTTTATTATATTTTATGCTGCTTTCTAAAACTCGCAGTTTCTTAGTTTTCTTGTGTATATAATATTTGTTATACAAAAAGTTATTTAAATTAAAGGTTATATATATTAAACGTAATTTTTTAAAATATTTTATTTTTACAATTAAGAATTAAACAAGATTTTAAAATGTGTTCCCTAAAAGTTTTAGAGCAATTTATGATTCTTTAAAAGAATGTGCGTTTGTTTTCCTACCATTTATTAATTTTGAGCTTTAAATAATCGAAAGATATTAAAAAAAAACTATCATAATTGTAATTTTTTTTTAAAAAAAAATACAACTGAAAATTCAACTATGGCTTCAGAGATAATATAAATATATTTCCTTAGCCATACAAATACATTTTAAATAAAAACTCGTGGAACATATATATATATATATATATTGAATCTGCTGAATTGTTTTTACCTTATTTCTCATTTAAAGCAGTTAAAAACGATCGACTTATTAAAATGTGATTACATGCATGTTACTGCAGATTTAGGAGAAATTAAAAGAGTTCGAGAATTAAAATGGCATTGACAAAATTGCTTGTAAATTCATAAGTTAAATAATTTCGCTTGTTTTATGTTCGAGGTGTGTCTATTATATATCGGGACTGATACTGTAAAATACTTTTTATTTTGATGTCATTCATTTTTACTTTTTATAACCTGCAATATACACCCATCCTCTATCCCTATAACGCTTCATGTGAATCTTCTTTTATTCGAAACAGTGTTGTAAGTCTTCTGTCTGCTTCTTCAGTACGCATACCGCTTTCTCTTTCACAGCTTCAACGGACTCAAACTTGTTCATTTTTCACCTTAGGAAACAGACAGAAGTTGCATGTCTCAAGATCCGGCGAATAATGCGAATGGTCTAACACTGGGATGCTATATTTGGCTAAAACCGCTATGGAATGAGCCGGCACGTTGTCTTGGTGGAACAATTTGTTGTGCGGATTCTTTGTCAATTTTTACAGTCAAATAGTCGCACGAATACTTAACTGATGGTCATATAGACCCAGATTGCCGATTTTTTTCGGTATTGTCATCCGTTTTTGACGTTAGAGGGTGACCCGGGCGTGAATCATCTACAACGTCTTCTCGACCATCTTGAAAACGCTTAAATCACTCGAAACTCGTACACGCGATAAATATTCATTGTCATATACTTCTTTCGATAATTTATACGTTTCAGTAGCAGGTTTTTCCACTTTTCATGTGAAATTTGCTAACTTATTTTCCCATCGAAACAACAACAAAAAAAAAGGAACTCTGATGCGAACGAAGGCTACGGATTTGTTTACAGAAACGAGTGGAACTGCATTTGAAAGAGAAGCCTTCACTCTGTCGGTCACTTCCGTTTGACACATGTGTACTTCTGTAGCTGTGTTAGTCACGTTATTTAATAACCATAACTCGTATTTTACATGTTTATTTATTCTTTTAAAATAATGAGAGTAAACTCAAAAAAATATCCACTCTTTGCTTTTTGAGTTGCTACTATTTGTACGAAAAAGCTTAAAAATTGGAACAGAATACATTTCAGAACAAACTGAAATAAAGATTAATAAGAATTTGCATTCACAATAAATGAATGTTTTAATTTTGAATTGGGAAAGAACACTTAATTTATTATATGTACAAAAAATATTAAATATAATTAGATATTTAAATTGCAGCCAAAGATTTGAAAAAGCCTGCCAAATAATTACAAGAAATAATGTGTTTATTCTTTTCCTATAATTTTGATTTAGTTAAGAAAATCAATTTGTAGTGTTTCAGATGAATAATTCATTCAATCTTCTCTCCAAAGTAATTCATTTTGTCTGAAGCAAACTCATCTTTAAAATACAAATTAGATTAACATCTCTTGAAGCAAAAAATAAATAAATCAGAAAACAATTCTCCATAGTGGCCAATTTTTTAAACTTTAATTTAAATTATTGTTGCTAGATATAAAGTATGATTTTTTGTAACACAACTGAAATAATTCGATATAAAAACCAACGTTTTTAAAAACAACGTTTTTATATGGTGGCAAAGTTTATTAGAGAAAATTATTGAAATATTAGTTAAAACTGTTAGTTATTTTTAACTTTAAAATTCACTTAAAAAGAGACATTTGTGAGAGTATTAAAAAATTCATAATACTCATAAAATCAAAACATGCATTTGAAAGTTTGTAAGTCATTCTATTAAAAAAAGAATGGGAACCAGAATTCAGAAAAAATTATTGTTATAAGACATGGCGCCAAATATTGGAAACTTTCTTTCTTGCGAATGATTACTGTCTAAAAGTCAGCAACCCTTACTATCTCGGAGATAGTAAAGGGGAGATAGTATCTCCCCTTTATGAGTACAAAAGGTTTACGATACCGCATGCTGCGTGGGGAGTGCCCGGTGCTCCCAGAGGGGGAAAGAAATTTTTTCCTCAATCCTAAAAGCGCCGAGAGGAAAGAATATTTTGACTTATTAAAATTATTGAAATATTAGTTAAAACTTGCCGCAAACGTCTAAATATTGCATTATTAGGCGAGTACGAACGATTCCCAAAATTTCAAAGCTCTAGCTTGATGGGAAGTTGGTGAAATTAACGATCGAAAATTTGATGACACACACACCAAGTGAAATTCAGAAAAACGTTGTAAAATGATGTATATCTAACATGAAAATCAATTAAGTGAAGAATAAACTTACACGATTCATTTGAACGAAAATAAATGTTTCAACATTTTTATATTAATGTATTTTAAAAGATTCTAAAGTAAAGTACTTGTGGTATGCAAAAATGGCAATAATAAAAAAAATGGGTGGGGAGAATGCTTTGAATATGATTCTTTTAATTTATTATCTATCAGATAACTCTTAATATTAATAAAGTGAAAAAGGATATTTATCTATAAAACGATCGTATTTTTATTGGGTTCTGATTATATATGGCATACTATTAAGATTATTGTTTACAAAGTAAATTTATTAGATATATTGGCTCCTTAGGTTTGTGATTTTCTCCAAAGCCACTTTATTTCTTAAGTACTGAAATACGTTTAAACACAATATAATTGCTTCTGTATTTAAATCATTTTAAAGTGTAAAGGAGATACCAAATAAAATTAATAAATTTTTTCAAATGAATTTGTAAAAAAAATTAAAATTTAGTATTATTTATGAAAAAAATTTAATGAAACTTACAACAGCAATGTATTTTGCTAAAATATTAAGCATATTCTGTTTCGAAAGAGAATTAATTTTAAATGCTTGTATCTTAATTATTTTATCTTTCATTATTTATATATTTCTTCTCTTTTAGATGCAGAGTATTTTCTATCATAGTTTTAGTGGCGAAGAAGTATTTACTGGTCGCTTAAAGACTAAAGAGATACACAGAGCGATAACCCTTCATCCTATTAAGCAGCCAGCCTATTTGTACCGAATGCACAGTTATTTCTATGGTTTACAATCCCAAAATTTGAGATATAATTCCTTGAATCTTTACCGTGAAATTCTGGACATGGAAAATCTTCTGCAAGATGTAAAACCCTTTGGTAATTCTGAGCAACTGCTCCATTTTAATACTTCAATTCTGGGCATGAAACCCATATTAAACAAGTTTATCCCCACCAGTAGCGACGAAACTTTAACTTGGGATTTCATAAGTAAGCATATATACTCAGCTGGAAGTTTAAATCCCAAGAAACGATTGGAGTCTTACCAACAGTTAGCGGTGAACGATGTTGTGATGGAAATTATGGAAATTATAAACAAATACTCTAAGCAGAGAGGAAGAGTAATCGATTTTAAAGAAATACTCTATGGTTATGTGCGAGAAAACCCATTATTCGGTGTTGATTATATTTTAGATATGTTGTTGACTTATCGTAAATACAGAGGTAAGAAAATGACGGTTCCTGTTCGTAGACATGCTTATTTGCAAAAAGCTTTTTCTCAGTTGGAATTCAAAGAAGAATATTCTCAAAATAGTCATCCTCCCCCCTTGGATGCATTACAAACTCATGTGAATATCATTGTTCCATTATATGGACGCTTAGAAAATTTCAAACGATTTATAAATAACATTGAAAACGTGTGTTTACAAGTAGGTGAGAAAATAGGTTTAGCTGTGATATTTTTTGATTCTGACCATGAAGATCCCACTGAGAGCAAAATGGTTTTTGATGATCTTAAAAGGAAGTATCCATCGTATGACATTCGTTTAATTGAAACGAAAGGTCCATTTTCTAGAGCCTCAGCTCTAGAAATAGGATCAAAAGCATTTTCCTTAGATTCCTTACTCTTTTTCGTTGATGTGGATATAGTTCTAGATTTGGGAGTAATGGAAAGAATACGATTAAACACAATGCAATCAAAGCAAGTTTATTTCCCTGTTGTATTCAGTGAATATGATCCAGAATATATTGAAAATGACTCTGAATTACCGTATCTTAGTGAAGAAAGAGGTTATTGGCGGCAATTTGGATATGGTATAGTAAGTATATACCATTCTGATCTAATAGACGTAGGTGGCTTTGATACATCGATTCGTGGTTGGGGTAAAGAAGACGTTGATCTGTATTCCAAAGTTGTTCGCAGCAACTTGACTGTTCTTCGCTCTGCCGACCCTGGGATCGTTCATGTTTTCCATCCAATCACTTGCAGTCCAGATTTGGAAGATCTTCAGTACGAAATGTGTTGGGGTAGTAAATTGTCAAGTTTAGCTTCTCAGAAGACATTGGCGAAAATAATTCTAAGTAATAAACAAAAATATCTAACCAACAGATGATGTATTTACAAAAACTCTAGTTATGGTTTAATGCTTTTAAATTATTCATTATATAATCCCCCCCCCCCGGAAAGATCCTAAGGAAACGTGAAAAACGAGATTGCCGTCAAGAAGCTCATCTCCTGCATTTAAAATGTTAAATGACCTTTTTGAAAATGCATTTGTTATACTTTCAATGTGAATATTGTTGATCAAAAGCTATATTTTTACATAGTAGGAAATCTTTCTTAAAAGCGTGCCAAAAAAATTTGTGTGCCAGGGATCTCATTTTATGTGAAGCTTTTCTGTTCTTTATTGTGAATTGTTCAAGTAATTTATAATACTGTACAAAGGCATTATAAAAGTTTTATAGCAAATTGGTAGTTTATTTTTAATTACACTGCAAACCATCATTAATTGCAGACTAAGCATCCACACTAACCCACTAGTTTAGTATTTATACGTTATATCAGTCGTATCGAACGTTTTTTGCTAGAGGCATCAATATGTTAATCTCAGTCAATATGGTAAGGAACGTTAACTGAGGCTTGGTATCCATACATAACCCGAATAATCATGATAGATTGGCATATGAACCAGGATTGTCCAACTCGCGGTCCGTATGCGATCGAGCAAAAAAGAAAAACCATAAACTTACATATTTTATGAGATTTCGACTAAAAAATACTATTTAATGATATACAAATATAATTTTAACATACTACTTTTTTTTTAATAAAGGATACTTTTTTGAGTTTAATATTTATTTTAACAATGAGAAATTTATTAATTCTGAAATAATTGTATTCCAAGTTTTTTTGTGTGCGAAATACGCACGTTGTACTTATTAATTCAAAGCTGCTTTCAAAAACTAAAATAATAGTCTCCTCCTCGACGTAAAAAATATCAAGCTGATCTTGTTTTCTATTCTTACCTTTCATTGATGTCTCTTTTTGTACACAAACGTCGCTCTAGTATGGCATTCAATAAAAAAAGGTACAAATGTTGCCTGTGTTTATGGCGAGTAAGATTTAATATTTCTTTCTTCCTACCTGGGTCGTTGTATATTTAGTACATAGTACTTTTAGTAATAATAGTCTCCTCGATCGAAGTGTCTAACCTTGCTTGGCTTTAATCTTCAATCATGATGTAGTTCAACTCGATAACTTCCCCGGTGCCTAATACAATAAAAAATATATAAAAGCTCAAAAATTAAAGAAAATTGATGACTAAAACTATTTCTGGATGCAGGTGAAAATTATTTGTTGGAGAAAATTAAAAATTACTGGAAAAACTATAGATAATGCTTGAAATCTAAGAAAATCTTTAAATTGTCAGAGTGGTAGGGGAATGCAGGATTTCGTGTGTCGTTCAGTTGGAAGGTAGCAGCTCAAATCATATCTGGAAAGCTAGAGGATGGGTGGAGACTTTCTCTGATCTCGGTTGACACACCAGACAGCATTCTGATTGGTTGGATTGATAAGAAATTACCTTAGAAAACATTCTCGAGTGAACGGTAATACCGCTCTTTTTTTGCCGTCAGAGGTACGGTAGATAAATCGACGCGGGTAACCGCAGTCAGTCACAATTGAATTAAAATTGACAGGAACTAAGGGAATTCTAGGTCTGCCAATTGGTCCATTCAAATTATAGGTTATGTGGCTATAGTTTTCTATTTCTGCTAAGATTAGATTTGTATTATTTGCTAGGTTATCAAATTTGTCTGCCATTTCTTGAATGTAATTTTGGATGGTAGAGAGGTTAATTACATTACGAAGATCATCGTTGCGTACGAACCACCTGGCGTTGCAGATCATTCGCATAATGTTACTTTGCAATATTCCTGTTTTGTTTATATAGGTTTGAACTGTCTGCCTCATGATTGTAGACGGAGTTATTTTTGTTGAGTCGTGGATATGAGACCTGATGTCACTAAAAACCCGCTGTGCAGTGGGAGTGATGCTAGTTAAATCTGGTCGAGGTCCCGAGTCCTCCTGAAGACGTGGTGTGGATAGTTGGAGCGGGATGTGAATATCAGATGTGTCCAGGTCACTTCACCGTAGCTCAAAATTACGAGATTAGTCGCCAGTAGCCCTCTTGTTGCTTTTCAGAGTAACGTTAACAAACAATTGCTTGCTATCAACTTTGTAAACGACAGGTGGTTTTTTTTTTTTTTTTTTTAAATTATTTTAGAAAACATGTAAGTAGTTATACTAGGATGGTTTGAAAAGTTTCCGACCTTAACGTGAAGAGGACAGCACTTGTCAATTAAAGCTAGGGGATGTGGTTGCGCATTTTCTGACAAGTACTCGCAAAAATTTCAGCCATTTTGGACTTGCGGTTGTTGTTTGAAAATAGTTTGAGCGAGTCGATGTGTTTTTGTGAAAATGGAAAAAGTCGAAATGTCATAAAATATTTGTTTTTGAAAGGCAATACGCCTACGCAAATCGAAAGAGGAGTTGGACGCTGTGTACTGAGACTCTGCCCCGTCAATTACCACCGTGAAATTTTGGGCAGTTTAATTTAAACATGGTCGTGCCAGCTTGGGAGACGATGAACGTTCGGGACGTCCAATCACTGACGATAACATCGCTAAAGTACACCAAATGCTAGACGACCGTCGAATTCAAATGAGAAACCGGAGGCTATGTCCAAAGAACGTGTTTGTCACATATTGAATCAAGATTAAGGCATGAGAAAACTGTGCCTCATACGTTAGACCAAAAACTTGTTCCGATGAACATTTCCAACGCTCTGTTGGCGCAGTAAATCAGAGTTTGGGTGCCGATTAAGTATTATAATTAGATATGAAACTTAGATACATCCGAAACAAAAATACAGTCAAAATAGTGGACTGCGAAGGGAGAATTGACTCCCCCCCCCCCAAAAAAAAAGCACAAACTTTTTTCGGATGGGAAAGTGATGGCGACTGTTTTTTGGGATTGTCGTGCAGTTATTTTAATTGATTATCTTCAAACAGGAAAAACCATTACAGGAGCATACTATGCATTATTACTTGACAAGCTGAAGGCAGATTTGCGGAAAAAAATTTGTGTCACGAAGTCAATGCGCCGTCTCACTCCTCGGCGGTTGTCCTGACAAAAATCCATGAATTATGGTTTGAACTGCTTGACCACTCTCCTTACTCACCAGATCTAACCCATACAACTTCTTTTGATCCCTAATCTAAAAATTGCGCTCGGAGGACAAATATTTTCTTCAAATGAGGAGGCCATCACCTTCGAAAACTATATTTTGCAGAGAAAGACTGAGTATTATTTGGACGGGTTAAAGGGACGGGAGTATCGTTTGGAGAAGTGTGCAGATTTACAAGGCGACTATATAGAAAAATAAATTTAAAGAAAAATGCCTTGTATCTTTGTTAGGTCGGAAACTTTTCAGACCATACTCTGACCTTATCCCCCCCCCCTGGGGGTTGTTTGGCGCACCAATAGAGACGAACATTGGGAAATGCTGTTTGATCACCTTTTTTGAATCCTTTCTAAATAGTCAATCTATTTCTTTTTAAATTCCAATCTTTCTTTCGAAATATCGATAGTGAAAACTGAAACAGAAAAAAAAAAATGCAGTTGAAAGATTTTTATGCGAAAAGTTAACGGGATTTGAGAGCTTTAAAAAAAAGTTTTTTATCAGGGCAAGTACTAAGACAATGTGCTTGAATTTGTGACAGTTTTCAGACTACAGTTTGCTAGAATACACGCAAAAGTATGCTGCGGATTTTAGTGCACATCAAGAAATCTGTCAACATAGCGGAACTGATATAAGAAATCTCGACAAAGCTTTTTCGGCTTCTTTGGCCTCGGTAGCCTAGTGGTCGTGGTAGCGGACTCGGGGCCGGCGGTTTTCGCCGAGTAGTAGGTTCGAGTCTTGATGCTACTAAAGATCCGCTGTGTAACGGAGGCTGATGCACGTTAAATCTGTCGTGACTCAAAGTCCTCCCGTTGGCGTGATGTAGAAGTTAGGAGAGGGGGATGCTAGCTCAGGTGTCGGCCTTGTCACTTGACCGAGGTTCAAAATTACGAGGTATGTTGCTAATAGCCCTCTTGTTAGTTCTAGTGCGACATTAATAATAACCAACCATTTTTTGGCTTTTATTGTAAAAACTAGTAACGTGTCCAAATTCTGATAGCAATAAATAAATAAAAATAATAATCGTATGTTGATTTTAGAGTTTATATGTGATTGTTTATTAACATTTTACTTTGAAGCAACACTAGGGCTATTGGCGATGGACCTCATAATTTTAAACCTTGATGAAGTAACGAGGACGACGCTTGAGTTGGCACCTCCCTCTCCTAACTTCCATACCAACAGTTGACCTTGACGACATTTAAAGCGTATCAGCCCCACTAAATATTGTGTCTCTGGTGGCAGCAAGGCTCAAACAAGGTTCGACGAAAACAACGGCGTCCGTGACCATGACCATTAGATCATCGCGGCCACAAGAAGAGTTCATGAAGCAATACATGGAAAGCGTGGCAGATTTTATTTATTCTTTTATTTTTAAAGGATTTTCTTATACTCACATTGTATGTCTGGGTCAAAACTTTAAAAGCTTTTTTCTCACATTTTAATGCACTCAATTGAGCTGAAATTTTCTATACACGATTGTTTTATACAACAATACGATAATTTAATAAGAATTAATAAAAATTAATTTATTAAATTTAATTATTTAAATAATTAAATTTTACTCCAAGGTGAAGAGGGCCATTGCTTAAACTCTCTTTTGTTGATTATTATTTTAAAAATTTAATGAAAAATGAATTTTTAATTTTTATTGAGCATAACAATTAAGCATCACAAGACAATCATAAATCTGCAAGTAGTTTCCTAATATTAATAGACAAGGTGATATCACTCTAAAACGTAAGGTCCACTATCTTTGTGCAACAATAAATAAATCGAGTATTCTACGTACATTGAAGATCCAGTGGCTAAACAGCCTCTTCTGCTTCGCATATGGTGGCATGACAGGAACACGACGGAAAAAGAGCGTTAAAATGGATTTAGGAATGAGGTAGGGATGGAATGTTACAAATGAATATATGCAACGTCATGTATTTGGTTTTTAAAATGTGTCACGAATTTTTAATGCATTTTGAATTCTTTTACTTCTTTTGTAAGTCAATATTCGTTCACTTAGTTAAGCTAAAAAATTTTACACGAATTCATTTTAGATTATATATTTAATAAGCTTCA
Source organism: Nephila pilipes (assembly GCA_019974015.1). Taxonomy (NCBI): domain Eukaryota; kingdom Metazoa; phylum Arthropoda; class Arachnida; order Araneae; family Nephilidae; genus Nephila; species Nephila pilipes. Next base: position 285,194 of record BMAW01016128.1, read on the forward strand.
AATAATAAAATAAATTATTAAAACTAATTATTGAAGACATTCAATTTGACTCGACGCTCCCTTTTGCTCTTAAAATTTAAAGCATAAAAAATATATTACGCAAAGTGTGAAGTCTGAAAGAAAACCCATGTTCAAAAAACTCGCTTTTTACCAATGTTATTCTAAAATTAGCTTGTTGTATGATTATAACCATTTTTATCTGTAAAATTGAAAAATCAATCAAAAAAAGTGGTTAAAGAATGGTGCTACTTAAATTGAAATTTATGAGAGTCACTTGATCGAGAGTCAAATTTACGAGGTCCATCGTCGCGTTGTAAATAAACAGTCAATTTTCGCGATATGACAATAGATGAAAATATGGTTGCTTCTAACAGCTTAAATGTCATTTTAATTAAAGTTAGTTGATAACAAGTATAAAAATCACAGAAGAAAATATTTCTCTAATTTTTCATTTAAAAATTAGTAAATCCAGACATGAGATCAGAGGCGATGAAAAATTGGTTGAAACGATTTTCTTCTGCCTTGTGAATATTTCTGGTATAACTACTGAGGATGGAATTGTTGACTCACCTCTAGCCCGTACCCAAAGGAAGGCCAGGTCTGATAGTGTTCGTACTCTGGTAGATTCCCTTATTTATACTTTTTAAATTCTCGTTTATAAATATATTTCTTGATAATGAATACGAGAAAAACAGTTGAAAAGACTATCGTAAAATATTACATGAAAGCTTCCATTTAAAAATCCAGTATACAATAATATTACAGTGGTAATGTTATTATTAATATTTAACATAAATATATAATTTAGTAATATATTTTTATAACAAAAAGTTCTATACAAAGAACAGATTCACTACCCAAGGTGCCTTTTTTTTATAATTATTATTAAATTACTCAATTAAAGCTAAAACAATAGCTCCGTAGGTGGCTAATAATAGTATTACAACACTAATATAGTCCATTAATATTAGACCATTTTAATTTTGAAATTTAAGAAGTAAATATAAGTTCCAAATATACAGGGTGGGCCAAAAGTATTGAGCGCATTTCATGTTTGAAAAAAAAAAAAGAACAAATTGGGGTACGCACGTGTTTATTTTTTATTTGAAAGACAACATAAAACAGTTTTATACAACACAATTTAAACATTATATAAAAGCATTTCAGAAGGTATTCCTCCCAACACTTGAATGATTCGTTGTTTTAGCACATCAATATCTAGAATTGGAGTTGCGTTCACTCGGTCTTTAGCATACCCCCAAAAGAAAAATTTTCCACATATCCCGTGTCCTAAAATTGTTGGTACAAGTTAAATCGAATAGGTATCTTCAAATAAATCCTGGATAACCTAGTCAAATCCGGTGTCGAGAATTACCGTTGGAGCCCATATAATAGAATTTTTTTTTTACTGTACGTGACATTTACTGATTGCATGACTGAATGTAAAATAATTAGAAAAAAACCGAAATCAATTTCTCGGAACACAATGTTTTGAGCATTCTTAACGAAAACGTATCTGAACGGTTAAAACGGATTTGTTTTCTTGAAACCATAAAACGCACGTTGCTTTTTCGTGTACCGTAGCCATTTACAGACTGACGCTAGTAAATTTTCCCGAGAAATGCTGTCGTGCCATCTACTGGCTTATGTGAAAGTTATTTAATGTTTAAAATTTTAGTTGTATAAAACTTTTATACTGTCTTTCCAATAATAAAAAAAAAGAAACATATACGTACATCAATTTGTTCTTTTTTTTTTTTTTTTTTTTTTATCAAGCATGAAATGCGCTGACTACTTTTGGCCTATCCTATAGTTCGAACAAATGAAATATGATAAAACATATATTTATTATAACTAGGTTTCAATAATTTTATAAATTATTCAGTTGAACAAAAAACTAGAAATGAATGAAAAGTTACTGTAAACAAATTATAAAACTGCTTGTTTAAAAAAAGTAAGAAAATTAATATAATTTTGTCCTCCATTTTTCCTGATAAAAATGGAGGTCAAGGAACCAGGCACTATTTGTCATTGAAATGACCAGGTGGTTGAGTTGAATGAAAACTGTTTATTGTTAGCATGAATTTTGCGACATAATATATCCCATGGGTTGAAGTCTGGGCTTCAACTTGACAAAACATTAACTTTTTCTTTGTTTTAAAACATTCCTGGATAATTTTAGATGAATGGCAGGAAGCATTGTCTTGTTGAAAGATGCAGTTAGAATCATCTAGTAAAGAAACAAATGGTATCAGATGATCATACAACGTAACTTGATATAGTACATATGTCCCGAAATTTGCAGTAAATCATACAATCATCATGACTAAAAGCTCTCCTAAACATAACTGATCTTCCTCTCCCAATTGCTGATAGAAACAATCTTTTGGTTTCTCCTAAAATCATGCCAAAAGTGTTTGCAGTCAGTGGGACCATGATCCATGGGTCAGTGGGACTTATTGATCCATGTGTTATATATATAACACATCAATCAATAACTCCCGAGACTAACCCAGAGATGGCGCTCGTAGTAAACCAGTAACCAGGT
>BMAW01016128.1:287751-313435 GCA_019974015.1 Nephila pilipes
TTATTGATTTCATAAACCACTTCAATTCCAAGCAATATTTAGTCATTAAGATCTTAAATAATAATAATTCGAGATAAAAACCAACATTTTTAAAAACAACGTTTTTATATGGTGGCAAAGTTTATTAAAAAAATATTGAAATATTAGTTAAAACTGGTCGCAAATAACGTAGAGCCAAAAAAAAAAAAAAAAAAAAAAAAAAAAAATGCCAAGTTTGGTTGAGCTTTGGTTTTAACTATTATATTAAAGAAAATAATAGTTAAAACTTGTCGCAAATGTCTAAATATTGCATTGTTAGGCGAGTAAGAACGATTCCCAAAGTTTCAGAGCTCTAGCTTGGTGGGAAGTTGGTTAAATTAACGATCGAAAATTTGATGACGCATACCAAATGAAATACATAAAAACATTTTAAAAATATTGGCTCTCATAAATTCACAAAACTCTTGCACGTAATTAAGTTTTTACTAAACAATATTTGCTAGAAATATGCATTACATTAGTTATAATTTTGAATGTTTATTTGAAATTAATTTGTGTACAACTTATATATATATATATATAAGCTTACTTGAATAAAGCGTATTTCTATATTAGTAGTATAATTTTGTTTCATTGTTTTTCAATAATCTGTTGAGTCATTGAAAAAGATTATTATGAAGGATTATTCTCAACAAATTATTTACTTAAATCTGCACATCTTATTATTTGTTTCTAATATTTGGCAACTATCCGAAAAAAAATTGCGCATCTGCATTTTTGTTTGAATTAGCGAAAACATTATATAGAAATTCCTGAAGAAATTTGTTAAGGAATAGCTAGCAAAATATAAGGCTCAAAACAAATATTTATGTACACAAAGTGGTTTTTAATCATATAATATACTACGCAGCAGTGACATCAAAAATTTTCATCATCGAATAAATAAACGATAAAAGTATTCATAACAAACTATTCTGACATTAACAACAAAAATATTGGAAAAAAAATGTAGAAGAGTATCTTCTTTGAATCCTGAGCGAAGAGTTGATTCATTAATATTAATCTTTGTGTTGAAATAAACGAAGTCACTGAGGTATAAGAGAAAACTGAAAAGTTAATATTAATGTTTATTTTCCACTGACGCTTTTTTTTTTCCGATATTTTTTATGAATAATATTTCATCAATTGCGATGATGCCACCTTTTGTGTGTGTGTATTATATTTTGTAATTAAGAATTCTAAGAAAAAATGTTTTATACCCATATTGTTTTCAATTTTTTTGAACGTGTAAATTTTCCTACTCCTGGTGGATGAGCAATGTAGCCGGAACGAAATTTTCTTAATTAATATAACATTCCTTTCATATTTAAAGTTGAAAATTCAAAAGCATTTTACTATAACAATGTGATTGATGCGTCGCTTTAAATAGAAAAAAAAAAAAAATGTCGTAGAAATAGCATTGTAGACATCAATCATCATGTCAGTCTCAATTTGAATCTAAAATATTTTAAATAAACCTAATTTGATGTTTCAAATGAATCAGTTGCGAATAAAAAAAAAACGATTTTTTTGTAGAACATTTAATTTGCAATCCCGAAGAGTAAAATATCGTGTTTCTAGATTTAAAATAATAACCTGCAAACATATTTTTTAAAATAATGTTAGATCTCTTTTTATGTAAGAGAAATTGAAATTAATATTATTTTAGTTAATAAAAATATTGATCTCTCTAATTCGTATTAAAGTTTAATACAAATAAGTTAAGACAAATTCTAATAACCTTATTGAATAATTTATGATACCACCGAACGAAAATTGTTTCGGAAATGTTCTGCAAATGCTTCCTTTTGTAAACTAAAACAAAAAATAATAAAATCAAATGCTGGTGAACGAATTCTTACTTTTTTCGACAGTTTTTCAAAATGTTGGATATTTATATTTTTAAAAATATGTAAGAAAATGATGCAAGTAATAAAAGTTTAACTTTGTTGTTTTATTTGATCATCTATATTTCTCATAACAAAATTTATAACTAAATTTTAACTATGCTTTAAAATCAATTTCATGTAATGAATCATAACAAGTGATATTAGTTTTAAAACTAAAATTAGTCAAGTAATTATTGAATATAATCAATGAACTTTCTCTAAGAATTTGACTCTTATATCCTGAAAATAATTCTATAAATAGATTTCCCGAAAATCAAGTGATTGAAAATTGCTACGATTAATACCGTTTCTAAATTTTAAGAAAAGAAAAATTAAATCTTAAAGCTAATATGATTTTTTTGTAATATTGATTAGATTTATCTACTTAATATTAGAAAAATTTTTTTAGACCTTAATCAGAACATTTAAATAAATCACATTTCAAAATTTTCTAATGTTACCGTAAATGAATTGAAAATATTAATACAATCTTATTATGCGACTTTAATCAATATTTTCGTATTATACTAGGGAACATTCAAAGTCAAGAAATGTTCTCGTGTTTTATAACCAAACTTTAAAATCCTATTATACATTTAATTCCGAGCAAGGAGGGACCGACTAACCACTCCTGTCAACACCACTTCGCGTTGAATCGATTTACAAGATGACAATTATTCAAGAAGACTATAAATCGATATTTATTGTTAATGACCAAAATATCATTTGAGTTTTCCGATCCTTGTTGTCACTAGAAGTACTTTATACACTTTAGAATATTTGGGAAGGCAGATCGTAAGGGAACATGTCGCTCTGAGCAAGAAGCTCACATGCTGAAGATCTTCATTTTGATGGCATTTTGTAATCCATTTCAATAACGCATTTGAAGATAAAGTGGGTTTTAATGTTCCTAGCAGGAGTATTCAATGTAAACGCATCTCACGCTGGCGTTTTTAACATGAGTCGAAGTGAGAAAGAAGTACTTAATATATTTGAGGTTCTTAAATTTTTTAGCCTTGCGATCCCACTCCCACGAGGAGAATTTAACACACAACCTTCAACATGTATGAAAAATTATACTTATTTAGTTTCTAATTTATTTATGTATGAATTTAAAAATTAATATATAAATAAATTTAAGTTCCAATTTATTTAATTTTTATTTAAAACTTTTGTTAAATGAAATTTGATACTTTAGGGTCATATTTACATTTTATAATAAAAATGAATTTAATCAATCTTTGAATCATCTTTGAGCAAAATGAAAGTTTGAATTAGTAAGATTTATAATGAAATATATAATTGAAATAATATAAATTCACTAAAAAATGAAAAGTAATTTTAGAATTTATTCTAAGCATGCGAAAATTAATGAAAGTAAAACACGTTAAAATGAGACGGATGAACTTGTTTTTGGCTGCATAACACTCTAAATCTTGGCGCAATATTTGATGCTGCTAGAAGTAAAGCATCTGAACCAAAAAGCTCTCAGTGACATTTGGTTTAAATAACCGTGAAAGCTAAAAAAGTCGTTTCACATGAGTATGAAGTGCTCAATGGCGGAAGAATATTTAACGCCATTTCAGAAATTGTGCGAAATTGAGCTGTAACTCCGATCCAGAATTCAGTCAAGGATTTTTATGAATCTTGTGAATTGGAATGCGATAGCGTTATAATAATGCGCTCAGTAGCATTTTTTTTCTGTATATAAATATGATTTACAGCTCAATTTAATTAGTTTTACTACTTTACAATTGTTCTACACAGAAAACGTAATATATTTAATTTAATATATTGCATTTTCTGTGCAGAACAGTTGTAAACAATGAACAGATTGCGATTAATATTTCTTTAAATTTATATAACTTGATTAAATTTTCGCGATCCCGATATTTCGCGTCCCATTTGAGGTCACCACCAGCAAATTAAAAAGGGCTGTTATATATGAAATGTAGAGAACTAAGAGGAGTTTAAGTGGTTTTCAAATTCTTCAAGAGGGAAATGAAGGGTTACCATAATCTGAATAATTTTAAAAAAATCCTTCGTTCTCGGGGTGTAGTCTCAATATGAAAGAACTTAATTAAGAAAATGCATAAAGAGAAAAGCTTCCTCTTTTAAATGTCCAAGGTGTTGTTTTTTTAGTGAAACTTTTAAATTTTTTATTTCTTAAAATTGTTTTCATATTGACGAAATTTTACTGATTTTTTTTTGAGAAGAATTTCTGTATTATGTACCGTCATGAAAGTTCTTTAATTACAACATAATTATCTGTTCATCCCTGTAGACATACATATTTTAATAATGAACTATGGTGTTTTATAGATATTGCAAATTTTTAAAAAAGTATGTAAAGATTGGTTTAAATCAAGAAATGTCTTTTAATTTTAAGGACATTTTATTCTCAAGGCACGTTTGTAAAATGATTTGAAAGAAGTATTTGATACGAAAGGCTGATGAAAATTTTTGAAAATAAACTGTTACCATTAGCCGAAGAATTGCAATAATGTAGGAAAATAAAAATTGTATTGAAGGAAGAAAAGGCATAAAGTGGTGTAATGCCGTTTACGAATTATTTGACTTTAATGAAATACTTATTAAATTTTTAATATTTTTGGAAATTTTTCAAAAATGTTTTTCCATTTTGTTTTGTGGTCGTTGTAGCCAAGCGGTCATGGTCATGACATCATGGCCGGCGTTCTTTTGATCTAGATATGGGTTTGAGACTTGATATCACAAAAAAAAAAAAAAAAAAACGTCGGGTGAGTAGCGTTGCTGATGAATGTTTAATATGTCAATACACAATATCCTGAGGAGGAGTATGGTATAGAAGTTAAGAGAGATTGGTGCCGGCTCAGGTATCATACTCATCACTTTACCGTGATTCAAAATTACGAAGTCCGTTGTAATTAGCTTTCGTGTTGCTACTAACTGCAACGTTAATAATCAATCAGTCTGACCATTTTGTTTTACAATGAGAAATTGCTTAAGGATTTTTCTATGATGGAGCTAAAAAAGTATTTGCTTTCTCCACACACATTCCAATTAGTCATTTCACGACTAAGGAAAACATTTTCCCCCATTTTAAAATTGATAATTGTCGCATTTAATTATACCCTTATTTGCATTTCTTATACAGAATGTCGAAATAGAATGTATGCCGAACGCAATTACGTAAGCGGGAACGTTTAGAAGAAAGAAACAAAAAAAAAAAATAATTGTCTAATCAAATGACGTCAATGATAAAACATTCGCGGGCTGTACTATATTATTTTAATTTATTGTGTTGAATAAATAAAATGGTTGTGTATTCTCAAATATTTTATGTTATTCAGTAAGTTTAATTTTGTGCAATAATATATATTTGAACAAATGAAAACAAATACCTCATAATGACAATTAAATACAAAAACTTCACATTATTATGCATTATTCTTATGATTTTAATTTATTTTATGTCTAAACAAATTAAAATAAACCGTTACATACTAATATTTACTTTTAGCAACCTTAAAGTACTATAAGGGTTAAGCTTTGGTACCTTCAAGAAAAACTTTTAATTGCGACACAGCTATGTATTTCTTTTAGTTCAACTGGCTGCGGTAACCTAGCGGCCATGGTCGCGAGTTCGCGGACGATGTTGTTTCCGTCGAGTCGTAGTTTTCATGCCTGATGTCAATAAAGATTCGCCGTGTAGAGGGGCTGATGCAGTTGAATCTGTCAAGGCTATATGTCCTCTCATTGCGTGGTGTGGAAGTTTGGAGAGGGATGAACCAGCTCATGCGATGTCCTCGTCAGGGTTTAAAATTACGAAGTTCGTCGCCAATATCTTTCGTGTTGCTTCAATGTGCAACGTTGATAAACTATCGATCAAAACTCTCCTAGTTCAAACGCTGATTTTAAATAATGTATAATAGTAATGATTTTGTACCCTGGTTTCGTTTTCTGAATTTTTTTTTTATAAAGGTACATTTAGTTAATTTGTAGAATGAAGTGACGGTTTCCTTGAGTTTTATTTGATATTAGTTATTACTAGCCGCTTGCTATTAATTATTTTATTTGAGATCTAAATAATTTGTTTTCTTAAGTATAAAGCCTCTTTAAATAGGCTTAAAATCTCGACAGCTATACATTTGTAACAGCTCTTAAATATTTAACAACTTTCCCATTAAGATAATTTTAAGAATTTATTAAAATATCTATTTAGTACTTTGTAACAAAACTATGCGAAAAAGAAAATCTTTTTTAAAAAAATGAACTTTCAATTAGTTAAAAATTGTATCTAGTAAAACTTGTCCTCTATTTATTAGCCAAATGTAACCCCCCCCCCCCTTTTACTGTACATCTACGTATAACAGTCTATTTTAGTCAATAATTAATTTAATAGTCAATAATCTTGCATGATAAATGAGAACCTTGTTATTAAATAGGAACTAAATCTTTTATCAAATTTGCATACTTCCCCAAAATATTAAGTATTAATCAAATATAATTTCATATTTTCAGACATTCAGTTTTTTAAGTTTTGCTATATGAATTTTAAATACATATAGAGTTTTGTTTATTTTTATAAAATTATTTATAACATGAAGTATTGCAATCCATGAAATAAAAATATGATCAAATTATTGAAATAAAATCTAGTAACTATTGATCAATAGCCATCAAAATTTCAAAATCAGGCTAACATTACCATAAATTGTTCATTCAAGAAAGATACAGTAAGGATTATTTATTTGCTATGTGATACACGTTTTTTTTCCTTTAAAATATCTTTTTTTTTTATACATTCGAAACTTATTAATAAAACTTTTAATGTAAGAAAAAAGACTTCAACGTCACTGAGTACTATTACCTTTAACTCAATATATTAATACTTGTATTGCTATAATTGAAACTTGTTGAAATGCCACAGTTTCGTAAATGTATGAATTTCATTAAAACATTTTACATATAGGTTAAATACAATTGGAAATTTTTTTTCCTTATAAAATACTGCAGCTGAGGCATTGTTTTTCTAATGAAGTTTGTATGACTTACATTATAAAAGTTCCACTCTTACTACAAAACTATGTCTTTCATGGATTGGAAGGCGAATTATTGACATTTTATTATATGAAATTTCATTATTAATAAAACGAATTTTTTGTAAGTTTTTTTTCATTGATACTGTACTGTGTTTCAGATATCATATGAAGAAAGACGACTTTTGCTCTAGCCATAAACATTTTCCAACATAAATATGTACACATATTTACAAAAACAATTATTACGGTTTTTTTTTTCATGTCATCAAAAGAAAAATTAATCTCTCTCTCGTCGGTTGCCATCCAGCTCTGTCAAAAAATGTTATGTGGTGTTGGTAATTAATTTTTTTTTATTTCTTTTATTTAACTTTAAATGTTTAAATAATAAAGCTCATTAAATAGTGTGTGTGTTGCCAATATACTTTTCTATAATTTTTGAAGTAAAAATTTTTCAAAATATTAAAATACCCATGTCGATAAAAATAGTAAGCAACTCTTAAGCAGTTAATTAATGAAAATAACCTTTTAAAAATATATTCGTAGTTAATACATTAAAAAAAGAATTTTAAAACGGTACACGAGAAATAAATTTGCGGTAAGAAACGTTTGAACAAATACGTCTTATATATATATATATATATATATATATATATATATAAGGATTAAATAATAACCAATATTCACATCATTCTAATATAAAGGAATTCTGTTTTAAATAGTAAAATAGGTACATTTTATACACACTTAACTTTCACTATTAGAATGTGAAATTTTACAAATGATATACATGTTTGTAACATCAAAGTAAAAAGTAAGTTTTTAAGTCTTAAAAGCGACAAATGATATCTCATTCAATTTTAGATAAATTCACTGGTTATGATGTATTCTGAAAATTTGATTTCCAGACTGAAAAAGAGGTGGAATAGTGTTTTTACATTCATATAAATGTACGGTTTCTGTTGTATTCATTTTCAGTATTCTCTCGGTAATCTGGCAGATATCTGCCAAAGCATCCCTGGATTACCGAGAGCACCGAATTACTGAAAAATCTCTAATAAGGACGCATTTAAAGAGAATAATTTGAGATCAAAACCAGCGTTTTTTAAAACAACGTTTTTAAATGGTGGCAAAGTTTATTAAAAAAATTATTGAAATATTAGTTGAAACTTTGTAAAAAACCTCATATTTCTCTCGTCTTTAAGATAACTTTCTCTGCGTAATTCAATATATCTTCCATAGATGGCGCCACGTTACTACACAAACTACGGTATTAAAAATATTGATATATTAGTTCAAACCTGTCGCAAATGTTTAAATATTGCATTGTTAGGCGAGTAAGAATGATTCCCAAAGTTTCAGAGCTCTAGCTTGATGGGAAGTTGGTGAAATTAACGATCGAAAATTTGATGACATACACACACCAAGTGAAATAGATAAAAACGTAGTAAAAAGCTATGTTTTATTGTTTATATAAAATCTACTACAGTAAGCAAGTGAAAAGTACACGAAATAACTAAAACCAAAAAGAAATTTAATACTGTTTTGTATAGTTTGCCTTCATTATTCCATAACAACAGACGGAATAAAAGATGTTAGTAAAGATTTTTTTAACTGTATAAAAATATGTGTTTGTCTTACCTGCACAGGCGGACATGCGAAGTGCCATATTATAGTGGAAATATAGTATTTTATTATTTTAGGGGTAATAATAGTTTATTAAGCTTTTCTTGAGATTAGGCAGCTTTTTCACTAATTTCCGCGCGATATAAAATGTTGAACTGTATGAAAGGAATAGTTGAAAAGAAGATGAGAAACAAAGAGCATTCACGACATGCTACGATATATAATTCGAAAAATTAAAATTTGTAATTTTACTTCGTACGAAAAAAGTTCTTCACTTAAAAATAATACAATTTTTTGAGGAAACAGAATAAATCTGACTCAAATTAAATTTTAATGTTAAGTATCTGGTTTTAAATTCAAAAAATTAATATCCTATATTACTTTTGAAAAATTAATTTTGTAAATTTATTAAAATAATATAATATATCGGAAAGTCTATTGATTAGAATTCGATTCCGACTGATAATCCGAAAACTGATTTAGAGAAGTAATGTTCCCATGGCAATAACGTTTGTTGCTGAATTCGAACCTTTTTGCAGTTCCTGATGGCTACACGTGTTGTCCATGTAATGCATTTTTTTTTTGTTCTTAGTTTTTGTTGTTCCTTTGATAACTGAAGAATGGAGATATGCGATTGACGCAGCTAGGTGTCATTGCACCCTACTCGACTTTTCAACTCTTTCAAAATATGAAAATACACCTTTTGGGACATCACTTTCATTTTTATGACGAGATGAAAGCATCCATTAAGGATTGGTATCGATAACAACGATCGAAATTCTTCGGCGAAGCATTTTCGCAATTTGTCCTGCGTTGTCGCAAGTGTGTGGATATAGATGAGGAGTACATCGAAAAGTGAATAACGCTTGAAGATATTGTAGATACATGTAGCTTTCAGAAACAACTAGAATTGTGAAATTCGGATAACAATTAAAAAAAAGTTATGACTTAGGTAACAACATTTTGAATTCAAATCTCGTATATTTAAAAGGTATTATTTTTAAAACATTTAATATACATTATTTTTTAATAAATTTTGAAATATGTTATTGTTATAGTGTGTTTTAAAATTCATACACATTACTGGTGGTTTTTAAGGCACCAACAATGTGTTTGATAACTTTGTTTTCATTTTTATATGCAGAACCCTTCTTCCGAATTGTATAAAGTATATATATATATATATACCGATTTAAATTTTTTTTACCCATAACTTAAGCATCTGGCTAAGTCGTACACATCCAACTTTTAACAAATTGCTGAGATGTGTATAGTTTGTTCAAAAAGAATTGATAATTATTATTAAACGTATAAACTGCAGAAATAACTGGTACAGTAACAAAAATTATTAATTAAAAACGAGAAATGGAAATAAAATTACCTGTTTTTTTTAAGTGAGTGAAAGAAATATGAGTATTATTGAATTAGTTTGTTTCCAACACTGAGAAGTAATTAAGAATTTAATGAAAGAGATCGTTTTAACGTAATAAAAAAGCTTTCCAGTTATCAAATAATGATATAAAGCGAATCCATTAGAATCAGTATTACTTATCTCAACTGCTTTGAATTTCAATTATACTAAAGAATCGAAATAAAATCAGTCAAAATAAAAATAAAAAAAAACATTAAATCAACCAATTTCTTTTTTAATTACTTCCACTTGTGAGACATTTTATAAGTATAAATCTCTTCTCCATAAAAATATTTGTTCATCTTCTTAATTACGAAAAGAATGTATATGAAAGCAATAAATTTTCATAAGTATTTATTTATTAAGTTTATATCAAAGCCGTTTCACAAAATTAAAAAGATAAGATTTATCATTTTCTATTACAATGAAATTGACATTATAACTAAGTCCCATGCATACAAATATTTACGCACGTGCTAATTAAAATCTTGACAATTTTTATAGCAGTTTTACTTATGATGCCATGATGAATTAATGTTTTGAAATTTTCTATTTTTTTTTTGAGAGAAAGTGGTTTGTTAATAAATTTTGGAAACAATTGTATAGTAATTCATTCTTCGGAATTGACTTTCTTATACATCTGTCATTCACTCCATTACAGCTCATTTCAATATTGATATTTCAATTTAATTATGTTTTTCTTCTCAAGAACAATGTGTTAGTACAATAATAGCATTAACATTTTAATAAGGGATACGATTACATTTTGAAAATAGTTATTGAATCTTAGTTTTTCGTCTCGTTGAAAAATAATGATAGTTAAAGCCGAAATTAATTTTTTGTAATAAACATTTCAAAACACTCGCTCTATCACTTAGTTCAATTATTCTTTAAATACAAGGAATTTATTCTCATTATAATTAAAGTTATTTAATTTAATTAACTAATTTTGGAATTACTTTTGAATGCTTCTTGCTTTCTTGATTACTTTAAAATCTATATCAAATAAACGTGAGTGATTTTGATTCTTCTTCCTTAATTGCTTATCATGCATTTTTCTTGAATCTCAAACTTAATCATGTACATTAATTTGACTTTATGTTCAGAATTTAAAAAAAAACTGATTTTAAAATAATTTTTTTGATTAAAAAAATAAAGGAAAACCTCTTTTCGTCATAGAAAGAAAAAGTCACATCACATGCTTACAAAATTCTCCTCAGTATATTGTCCATCATAATGGATATACACTACAAACGCTTGTAACGAGCTCGAAAATGATAAACGAAATTATACAAAATATAAAATTAGAAGAGAAAAAACCAAAAGAAATAAAATGAACACATAACATGAAAAGACCTTAGAAATAAAATTTACATAAAAAAATACATGTAAGTACATTGGAAATGAGAGAAACAAATAAAATGTAACACAATTATTACTATGCATTATCTACTTATTATTTAAAAATAAATAAAGAGTAAATAATATATAGTAATAAATATAGTAATAATAAAATGAATAAAAGCTAGGTATTAAAATAATAAATAGCTATGAATAAAAGTCAATGAAGAGCAAAAAATAGTTAAAATACATGTGGATCCAAAAATAACAGATAGATACTATGATGTTAATGATCAAGTTGGTCGATAATACCTCCATGTAAGTTATTTAAATAAAGTATAGTTACAGATGCAACAAATGTCTCGAAACTTCTTGTATACATAAAGCGAAATCTTTTATTCTTCATTCCCTCTTAAACAATATGCAGTTGCCCTCTATAATCCGGCACTTCATCTATCCGACCTACCAGCAATCCAGCGTATTTATACCGGCAGGCAACTAACTCACTGCTTCTTTAGTTCCTTTTTGTAATTTGTTCATATTTTACAAATTATTTTTATCAACGTTATTACTTTTTTTCTGAAGACTTTTATTATAATTTTCGGTTGGTATCATAGCAATTCTTAGTTTATTCTTCATTAGAAGACTAATCATCGAGGGTTTTTTATTAAAAAAAATAGGGAGGGGGGAGAGGAATGACAGAAAATAGCATTTTCTCTCTCTCTCTCGGCCTTTTTTTTTAAATTCTTTTTTTCAAAACATGTTTTTTTAAAGCTTTTCGTATAATTTTGTTTCCTTTTTTTATATTTGTTCCCTCTTTTGTAGTTTTTTTCTCAACTTTATTGACTACCATTTGTATTTTTGCTTCTCTATCAGTTTTGGTGCTGTTTTCATTTATTATACAGTACTTAGTCTATAATTCGGTACTTCACCTTCCCGACCCTGTCAGTATCCGGTGTCTTAACGTAGGCCGACCAATTCATGAAAAATTATTTTATGACTTCTATTTCAATGGAATATTGTAGAGTATCATTACAAAATAAGGCACTTTTTGTTGTTTTAGTTATTTCGTGCAATTGACACTTTACTGACTTGTATTAAATTTTATACAACAATACATAGCTTCTTCAATTGTGTTATTTTTAACTATTTTTCAGAAATCTTGCAGTGTTCTTTAAAGCTTTTATTTGAAGATGGACTAATAAGTAAAAAGCATAAAAATAATTTTTTAAATGTAAAATAATATACAATTTATAAAAGCTCGAGAGATTAATACTTCCTTTAATCTCATGTATAAGCTATAAATTATAGTACTTAATTTATTTGTAATTTCGAGTTTCTAGGTATCTTAGTTAAGCACCTCAAGCTTTTAAAAACTATTTATTATTTTATATCGTTTAGTAGATGTTTAAATAAAAGCCCGATTAAAAAAATTTTTTTACATATTTTTTTATATTTAGCTTTTAAAATAATTTTTCATTAAGGTTTTCGTAAGGCTTTTGAAACTGAACTGATTTCTCTCTTTACTCCTTTTTTCTTTGTCTTCTTTTTTTCAATAATTCTCTCCTTTCATTAATTTTCTCTTTTATTCCTTATTAATTCTTTCATAAACCACATTTCTTATTCATTGTTTGTGCTTCATTATATTAGTTCCTTACTTTTTAATTCATGAATACCTGAATTTTATTCTTTGAAATTGGTAACAAATTTGTATAATAGGGTCGATAACTTTTATTTTAATAATAAATATTTCAGATTGCAATAGCCAGTGGTTAATGATGTTGGGCATTCATCTGGGTTTGGAAAAGTGTAAGTTGCAGCAAAAACTGAGCTGATATGAAATCTAGTAGGATAAATAATCAATAAATATTATCCAAGGATATAAAAAAGTTTTTTAAAAAACTGTGATCTGGAGAACTGATAAAGAAAATCCTTTGCAAAATATATGTATTTTTTTTGTCGCATCCATACCTGGCATATTTTTAATGTAATGATACAAGATAAAAAAATGCAAGTTAAAATGAGATGTAATTTTAAAAGATGTTATAATAAAATATTTTATCAGCGTATCAATGCCAAAACATTGTGTTTCTGACGAAGAATTGTAAACAGAACCAGTTGAGATGTAATTTTATAGGAATTCCAATTGAATTTTTT
This sequence comes from Nephila pilipes, assembly GCA_019974015.1. Lineage (NCBI taxonomy): Eukaryota > Metazoa > Arthropoda > Arachnida > Araneae > Nephilidae > Nephila > Nephila pilipes. The sequence goes on from BMAW01016128.1 coordinate 301,215, forward strand.
TGATAATTGTATGAATACAACTGGAAACATTAATGATATCTCAAATTATTTAATATAAAAAGTGGAGAGTTTGAATGTGTTTATGTCACTGCTTTTATCAGTAATGAACCTAATTTTGAATTGCATACCTATAACAATTAAAGTTTCTCTTAAAATTCTCATTGGATTGAATTAAAACTCGCATAAAGTTTTTATTTGTTGATTTACGTGTTAAAGTATTATATATATGTAGATAGAAATTGGCAGAAAATTGGGTCAAATCAGAGCACATTTGAGATAAAAGTGATTTTGATATTGAATTGCGTTGCCGTTATTTTGACTTTTTTTATTATTAAGAGTTCTTTCTATTCTATATAAAAGTTTTGCAAATAATCAGATCTGTGTAGGAATTGAGTATGCTCCTAACTTACAATATATTGTACACGCTAAAAATGTTTTTGGTCATTGCGAAAAATTTATAAGATATTACGTTTTACTATATAAAAACTCTTCCAATTCTCTCACCTTGAGGGATATTTCAGTTAGTCACTCCTCAATAAAAGCCGTAAATATTATTATAGACAAGGATACCTAAGGCTTTTAGACAAGAAATGTATTGTGACGAAAAATATGCGAAGAAAATAAATATTTGTTTTCATACTATTTTCATACGTGAAATAATTTAAGAAATATATAGATTTCATTGAGAAATCTAGTATCTGAAACATTTATAACGTATAGCAATACATTTCACATCATATCATATAGAAATATAACGCTTTACACAGAAAATTAAAAAAAAAATACACTATTTATGTAGACGGAAACGACAGAATTCATAACTAAATTAGACAAATTTCAGAGAAGTAAAAAAAAATTGCAGAAAGTCCCCCCCTCTTGATTTAAAATGTGAATATTATTTGTCGAAAAATTTTAACATATGTATTAAAAGAAAGCAAAAAAATTAGCACAATTTTTGAATTAAATCGTTAACACGGAAAATTTTTAAAAATTAAACTTCGCAGACTAAATATTTTTGTTTGATGAAAAGTCATTTAAAATATTCTTCAGTTATGAAATACTCAAATAAATTGTCAAAATAATTATAGTAATATGCACCATTCATTTTTATTGCGAAATAACGTACGTATTTTACAAGCATTGGTGCATTTTCAAGTAAAAGAAGATTAATCTGAAAGATGATTAAGAATACAAAAAGTTTATTTTGAGAAAAATATATGAAATTAAAACAAAGCCATTGAAAACTTTAAAATTCCTTAAGAAACAAAAACACTAAAATTCTTGAAATTTAAAATGAATCATCTTTGAAAGACAGATAATTGTTTATAGTATTTTTTTATAATCAAAATTTTTTTTTCTACTTCTGACTTTTTTCTTTATATTCTATGTCAGATTTTGCTCGAACATTCTTGTGTGTGCTTGTATTTTTTATTTCGGAATTTAATTCAAAATACCTAAATAAATAAAGATCTCTCAACAAAAGAAAGATCAAGATATTCAGGAATAAAACATGTTTCCTAAAATACATTGGAAGGTTCCGTTTCCTTAACGCTTCCATTTTTATATGATGATTTTGTCAAAAATACTGAATAATAAATATGCAGCGAGCGTGTTCGTCACTGAAGAGTCTATGAAAATTATTCTTTTTATTGTATTGTTATTCCTCTCCAGGAGATAGAAATTTGATGCCTGAGCTTCGATTCCGTTTCAGTTCGTAAGTCGCATGATGCTTACGTATTTGGTATCTCGGTATGCAAAATACGCTTAAGCTACCTTTTTTTTTTTTTTTTTTTTTTTTTTTTTAACTTGAAAGAGCTTTTTAAAAGTTTTTGCGAATCCCAGGAATACTATTTCAGTATTTACAGTATGTTCCCTTATACAGCTTCTTATGTTACTAGTGAAGGTAACAAAAGTAATGCTCAGTATAAATATGGAAACTCATTTGTGTAATAAGCCTGTTTCCTTTAAATTTAGGTAATTTATTTCTCAAATCTGACATTAAAACGACAATTTTTTTTATACATATTTCATTCATGAGTTACAAAGCTTGAGCAATGAAAGGAATTAAAACAAATACTTTAAATACTTCAAAAATATGGCTGTTCATTACATTTTACATATCCAAGTATATGAAATGTAATTATTTGAAAATATATACATCAGTGATTCTAAAGCTAATGATTTATAACAATAAGAAATCTAAAATGATTACTGGAGATTTTACGTATTATTATCCTATCATCTTACCATCTCAGCATCGAGTCGTTAAGAGACAAATAATAACCAAATACACACACACAAAAAAAAAAACTCTTACGCAAGATTACAAATGATATCGAATATTCTGTGTGAACCATTATTGGATTTTAAATGCGAGGAAAACTGTGTTTGATCAATATTATCAAAATGTGTAATTTTCGCGAAACACGCCAAAGGAATGTGAACACCCCTATTGTATCATTGGTTGAAAATCGAATAAAATATGTAGCAATTTTTTAAATTATCGGTTTTAATTTAGTTGAGCCATTGTATTTTAAGGACGGGAGTAAATTGTGGATTTGCATATATATATATATATACGTGTTTTTTTTTTCCCAGACCAGTGAAATTTGAGCTTCTTTCGTCATTTACATCTGAATCATTTATTCAAAGTTTTCACAGATTCATCGCTGAAAGAGGAAGGCCGTCAATTGTATATTGTGACAATGGAAATAATTTTATAGTTGCATCATAATATTTTAAATGAATAAATTGAGAAGAAATTGCTCAGTTTAACAGTATATGAAACATACAATGCCTTTTCAATCCTCCTATTGCTTCTTGGTGGTGGTGGAGGGAGTTTGGGAAAGATTAGCTGGTACAGATTCTAAGGAAGCGAAGCACATTTTAAGAAGAGCTATTGGTAAAGCTTTGTCATCCAATAAAGAAGTAGTCAAGCAGAATCAATCATGAGCTCAAGACTGCTTTGTCATGTGTGAGAAAATGATACTGAACTTGTTCTTTTGTCATCTAATTCATTGCTAGAGATTTCTCACAAGAGCGTGTTTCCGACCTCGATCAAATAGATGCATCCGTTTTTAACAAAAGAGCAATATGAAACAGTAAATCACTGACATCCGGAAAATATTTATGTCAGAATATTTGGAATTTAGAATCAATGAAATGAATAAGATGAACATGATTGAAAAATCCATACTTGGCGAAATTGCGCTAACTGGCAGTGATAATGTTAAGTGCACTAACTGGCTTTCAGGGTTGGAATCTTTTATCAAACAAAAATTGTGTCATCAGACTGATTCGCCAGCGGATATCTAAAGGTCACCACCAAAAATTATACTGTTATGCAATCGTTTTCCAATCACCCAGTCAATTATTTATGAAAATGAGCCCTAGGCGTCTCTTTCTGATTTCTATCAAGCCTAAATTTTAACTTTCCGTATTTTGAGTGCAATTTTAAGCGTGAACTGTGTGGTAAAAAATCCTGTAGATGAATTAAAATTTTTTACAAAAATTTTATGAGATATGTATAACCATACACGTATGAACCATACACACATTTTTATCCCATAGTACATCGCATATAAGAACATCAGGAGTATTTAAGAAATAGAGCAAAATACTTAACATAAACTTATAATTAAATAAAATATTAGAATGCGGGTGACTGTGCGGTATAAGGCTCCCGTCTATCGTCCATTTTGATTTCTGGAACGCAATGCTAATATCATGGAATTTCGACTACCGTTCTCAAATCTTTATATTTTATTTATTTCAATACAGAAAGTGCACCCAAAAGAGCAAAAAAATAATGAAAATTTCTGCTGAATTAAGTTTTTCCTCCAATTTTTGAAAATATTTTTCCAAGACCGAAAAACCCACAAACGAAACATTAAAATTGGGGTAAAAATAATTTTAAAAATTGGAAGAAAAATGCAATTCCGCAGAAGTCTTCATTATTTTTTTTCTCTTTAGGATGCACTTTTTTTTTTGTGCCTAGAAATAGATAAAATAGTTCAGATTCGAGAACGGTAGTCGAAATTCCACAGGAATATTATTGCGTTCTAGAAATCAAAATGGCCTCAAGATGGGAGACTTAATGGCGCAACAACCAAATCTGGCAAAGTTGCACCACATAAACTGTTAGAAAGAACACATTCAACTCTTGTTAATGGATATATAAACTCCCAAGCCATATTTTTTTTCTTCCGAAAAGTTTATTAATATATAATATAATATAAAGGAGCGCATACTCTTAACTTAAGCAGAATAAGAAAATTTCACTTTGAAGATTCCATAATTTTTAGAAATGTACTAAAAACGTGAATTTTTATTCTATCACTGTGAGAAATAATAATGTCAACAAATGAGCTTAATATTAAAATAACTTATTTTGTGATATGTTATATAGGAAAGTACTATTCACTAGTATGTAATTAATTACATGATTTTAGACCAGGAATATCACTGAAACATTTACTTTCCATTATTAATGTTTAGGGAATTCGTGTTTTTTTTTAACTTTCTGCGACAGTTTTTTTTAAGTTCAGAGAAATAACATAAAAGGGAGTACATCCAATTTTGTTTTTACACTAACTTTTTTTACACGATTTTGGTTTATCAGGAATTAGGAAATAAACAATTTCATTCTCTTTTTACGTGACTTTTTTCAATTTAACACAATCGACTCAAATTCTCTGATGAAAATTTAATTTTAATTTTATTTTTATACCTGCGACAAAAGATACCAGAAATGTAATGCGATTTTCATTTGGGAGAATTCCCCAATTTTATGACCTCAATATAGGATTTTATCTGCTTTGTCTGCACTTTGAGTATGGTGTTCAAAGTGAAAACATCTATGGCACTTGTTTTGATTTGACTGAAACGTTTCAGACATATCAAAACAAGTCGCAGAAAAGCTATTTAAACAAATGATTTCCCCTCAACACGCAGAACGATGAGAACGAGTGAGGCTACGATTAAATCTTTATTTTTTAAAATCTTTTCTATGTTTTGTTCACATACCCTACGAGGGGTGGGGTACATATATTTATTAATTCTGCGTAAAAGCCAATAAATGTTATAGTTTTAAAACTTTTTTTTTATTATGACTGAAATATTTATCGGTAGCCCTTACATAATGTCACATAACTCACCTATAACAAAAACGAGAAGGTATTGTATCATTTTGCTGATTTTTAAGACTTTAATCAATGTTCTATTTTTATATAGATCCAAAATATTTTTTACACATATTCTTAGGGAACGTATCTATCGTATAAAAACAGAATCAAGTGTATTATAAAAATGAGGATTTTTTTTTCTGAGAAAAAAACCCTGAAAAGCATGCCAATAGCCAAATTAATGAATTTATTTATTTAAATATAAAAGCAAAAATGTAGATCAAAGCTCACAAGCATTATAGTTTGTAATTTTTCTTTTGAAATTCTTTGAAGTTTACACTGGTATGAAAATATTTTAAACGGATTGATTTTTTAAAATATATACATAAATAAAATTGCTACAAAATACCTTTTTTCAAAACAATTCGAAAGAATAGTTCTAATAAAGTTAACAATCAAGTAAAACCTTTGCAAATAATATAAATATATGTCATCAGAGAGCAAAAAATGTAACTACACATTTATCGTTAATTTAAACACCAATTGTTTTCGCAAATTTTGCAAATATTACTTGTGGGTAAGATACGCATACTTTTACTTTATGCATTTAAATTTTGAGAACTACTTTGTCTGTTTTGTAGTAAGATAATTAATTTTCCTTAAAACAAAGAATGGATTGCAGAGAAGTGTTCAAAACTACTTGAAACAGCAATTAAATTACCTCCTAATTAGAATTATTATATATAAAGACTGAAAATAAACAAGTTCTTGTAGCTCAAGTTTATTGATTAACATTGCATATTATTCTCATGTAAAAATTCTCCTTTTCTCTAAAGATTGAGAAGAGTTTGTCAGAATTGCAATTTTACTTAAAACTCATAACAATTTCTAAAACGAAGAAAATTGAAATGTAAGTAGAAAGATATTCTGATGAGTTTATGTTTTGAAAGCAATTAAACTAATTTTGCGTTGCGCTGCATCATCTCAGTTGAGGTCCCGACTACATAATGAAATGCATAATTTGATTATTTCTGTCTTAATTGCCTCGAACGAGCTTTAAAAAGTTTCCTTCGAACCTATAATTATTAATATGGAGATGGTTGTTGTTTTGATCGCAGCATTAAAGAATAGTGATTCATTAGGTGCTAAATATTTTGTTCGGTAAATAATTCTTTAATGAAAATTAAACAGAGAACATTCCTAGAAAGACAAAATTACGTAATGTTTCAAGAATATACGAGAGGATATCGTCAAGTTTTACTTATTATTAAGAAATAACCAGAATATCTAGATAAAATTTATTCCGCATATTAGTTGATATTCATATTGCTTATGATGTTGTAAATTACAATTATAAATGTTGATTTGTTTGGTTTCATGAAGCCTTAGAATAAAATAACTTTTGGCATGGAGAAGATAAGAGTTCTCTCTGCTGAGTTCTGCAGTGAATGACCTTTGAAAAAACGCTGGGAGAAATGTATAACTCTGGATGGTGATTATATAGATAAGTCTTAAGAATAATAAACACAAATTTTGTTTAAGTATCGATAATTTTTTGCAATACTTAAGACTTCATGACACCCATGGATAATAATTAATAATACTGCAATCAATCAATGGCTTCCTGAAACCGAACAAATCAATATTAATAGCTACAATTTACAAAATTATGTATGTAAAGATCAATTAATAAGCAGAACAAATATTATCCTGATATCTCGGTTAAGTCTTAGCATAAATTAAGACTCTATACTATCACTTCTTAATTATCAGTTATATATATATATATATATATATATATATATATATATATATATATATATATATATATATAAGAGAAAAGTAAGGAATACAAGATTTTAAGTTTTGGATTAAATTGTTTATTATTTGGGGAGATCTGTTTCTCGGCATAGATGAAATCAAATTTCTTTTATCAGTCGCATTTAAAGACGTTTGAGTACATTGATTAAATGTATTGAAAATGTAAAAACTATATATATTTATATATTAAATAAATTCTTCTATTTTTCTCTGAGTTGTAAGCGATTAATGTGTTCAAGTAATTGAAAGCAATCATTAGAATATGAAATATTATTTTACATCAATGTAATTTTGTATGAAATTTTCATGATATTCTTTCACACGTAAAGTGTATTAAACGCACAAAAGAATGCAGTTTACTAATCGTTTAAAATTTTTAACACAAGGAGTCTTACAAATGTTTTAATTCCAAGTGATAGATTCATTTGTTCATGCTTTGTGTATAATAATTAAATAACAATAATATATGGCTTAAAGCAGATCAATATTCGAATTGAGTCATTCTTGTGGGTAAAGAAATTGTTTTAATCCTCAATTTCCTTTCCGATGAATGCTAAATTTCCGCCTCAGTTGATTAATTAGAAAGAAATTACTGAATGCCAGACTTCAACAATGCAATTTACGAATTTGTGAATTGAATTTCATTGAACAGAGAGACTTTATTCATCCCATTATTTATACTATATAAAGATACTATTTTTAAAAGCTCGTAGATATTTATTTAATGTTAATTTTAGGATGTTTATCTGGAAATTTTGTATTAAATTGACTTATTCCATAATTACTGTTTCACAAATCTCATCCTACTTTTATTACATGTATCTAAAAAAGATATTTCAATTGCTCAGATTTGTTGCGTTTGACTTTCATTATTACATTCTACAGAATTTTTAAAGTAAAATTAAATAGTCAATAAGTTAACAAAATTGAAATAAAGTATTGTCAGAAAACGAAAATACGGTATATTTAGTTATCTGCACAGAGTATATGCAAGGTCACTTTTTCTCGAATCCATCTTAAATGACTTTTAATCTTAGTTTATAATTAAACAATAAAATTTTATTTTACCAATTCAAGCGTACCGATTGAGACACTTCTCAATTATAGCAGATTCAACTTCAACAATTTTAATCAGGAGTTACTTTCTATATAAGCTTGTCGTAATCATCTGTCCCCCTTTTTTCCCCTTTCATTTCTATTTCGTTAATATATCATTATTCTAATTTAATTGTTATGCTTTTTTTTTTATCTTCATCTAATTTACCTAGTCACGCTTGATTTTGTTGGCAAGGAGTTGTCATTTATGTAATTCAAATTACAAAAAGTTCCTAAGGTTAAGTGAAGAGAACATCACATGTCGTAGGTTATGAGATTTTCTGTTGCTTTTAGTACCTCATATTGCGTTATTTTTACTCCGTTTTTATCAAATTTTCTTCTTTCAATGAGTCTACATTTAGGTTTTGAAGTTGGTTTTATGCATTTAAATTAATAGTCGAGTTATGTAAATTTTATTATTTTTGTATAAAAGACTCGTTAGCAGGCAGATATTAAATGAGTTGAGCCTCATAATATGAGAGCATGAGATATTATTGCAATTCATTTATCTAATTAAGGGATTGCACTAAAAGTATCTGTGCTAGGAATGGGAAAGTGGGAAGATGGTCCTGGAAATGAACACGGGAAAACTTACGGTAGCAATGTCAGTTTCTTCTTTTTCTTAAATGTCTATGTGTATGGCGTCCTTTGTATCCAAAAGTAATCCTAATTATAATTTTTTCAGCAGATGAAATCTTCTTCGCTTTTTCTGAAGCAAATTCACTGCATGCAATCAAATATTTTGACTGATGCTTGGTTTCCGGTGTATAATAATAAATACAGGTCTCATTGACGGTGACAACTCAAAACAAAACGACGTCGACCACTCGATGCTCCAGGTATCCAATTTTGGTATAGCAGCTGTACAGTGTTGAAGGATTAAAAGTTGTGAAGAAAACTTTGAGAAAGGAATGTTGAATATTATTAATAAATACTACATATTTATTAAGCTAACATTACAACTATACAGTTAAATATAAATTCATACAGAATTTGGATAGAAGGTTAGAGCGACCATTCTTTCTCATATCTTTCAAGGGATAAAATGCAATCGCCTCTGATCGGGGTCTCTTTCTTCTCATGAAAGAATATGCCGAACTAGTTTGGAATTTCAAGTATTTGAAAAGACTTAAAAACATATTAAACTTGCGCTTTCGGAGTTGTGTCACATGATGAGGGCACTTAAATTTGCGTGGGTATTGTAAAGTCAGAAATGAACAATGACGGTTGTAAACATTTTTCTGAGACTATCTCAGCGTGTTGAAACTTTGGCTCAAGTAATCCAACTTATAAGAGAGGAGGGTGAATGAGAATAGTTACACTACCAAATCAAAACAAACCAATTAACTAGTGTTATATTTGTTTTAGCACCTTTTAAAAGATGGCTGCACACAATGGTAAGTCAACTTGACTTATCAATGTCATCTGCTTCAAAAACGGGTACACTTAGAGCTACTATCCCATGTGATAGCTAGCACTAAATTCAGTTTGAGATACAAAGAGTATGGATTTTTATTGATAGGCATTATTTAAATTCAAATTTTGCCATAAATCTCTTTATACACCAGGCAAATATCCGATTGTCTTCTATTTCCCTAAAGTAGAAACTGACGTTCTTTCGAAATTAATGTAACCTTTCTTCATATGTCTCAAGGCGAGATATTATAAATAAATATGTTTGAATAAAACAAATGTTTTTTAATATTTATTAAAGTTTCATGTTTCGATTAAAGGGTATTTTGAAGTCATCAATTTCTCTGAAGGATGACTGTTGCACCGACACTACATCACTGCTATTTCAAAAGCGGAAACAATTATATTTCCGTAAAACTAATAATACGGCTGCATTAACTTAAATGCATTTATTAAATAATTAAAACTATACATTAACTTCATGGGAAGAAATAGCCACAAATACGTAAATATGGCTAGTGTTGCATGATTAGTTTTATATCGTAAATAATGTAATCATGTATTTCTATAAAATTTCTTAAACATTACTCTAAACAAGCACGAAAATATAAAGTCCTTTATTAAAATGCAAAGAACCTGAAAGTAATATAGTTAGTGTAAATAATACAGTCACTGGACTGTTTCAGTTATTTTCAAAGTTGATCAATATATGTCTCTTTTACTTTAAAAAATAAGTTTATAAGAATTTAAAGCGGTGCACCATTTTAAGGGGGGGGGGTGAGGATGTTAAGGGATCGAAGAAACGTAATGCACTGATATTATTCCGGAGAGAGAGTCAGGAGAATATGAAATTGTTTATCTTCATATTTAAATTCGACTTATTTTAAATGGAATTAATGTTCCGATCATAAAAATAATAACATTTTGATTTTCTCTATTGCTTCTTTTGCATAAATTAAGTAAAACTTGGTAGAAAGAGATTTATTGCCAGTAAGAGAAAAGTAGATTGATTATCTTCCATTGACTATCTTACCTTATGGAAAAGATATTTTGCAATGATATTAATATGTAAACAAAATAATTAGCAAATTATGACCGCTAAATCTATATTAACTTTTTATTAAAACTGAAACACTAAAGAATTAATAGAAAAAACAGTAATATATCAAATTAACTTTAAATTCAGATTGAAAATATTGTCTTAAATTAAGAAATAAACAAAAGATATAAAAATGAGAAAAAATATGCATAAATATTATTATGTATATAATAATAATAGTTCAATAAAATTATAAAACATTAATTAAAATCATAACAAATTTAAATGCAAAACAACTTTAAACAGCAAGTAAAAATCAAGAGAAAAGAATTAATAGAAAAATAAAAATGGAGGATACGCAATTTAATCCTGTTCCACACTTTAGAGTGGGAAAAAGTGTCTTCAAACTAGTTTTACGGACCCAACAATTACATCTTCAGTTACATTATCACGAAATGTATAAGCCAAGAATAATCAAAAACTGAAATAATAGAAAAAATATTAGTTTTAATAAATGATATTAACTTGCTCTTTCAATATATTAAAAATTCGAATTAATCTGTATCGGATAGCTGAACCGAATGACAGACAAAACAAATTCCGTCAGCGCAGAGCCAGAACATTAATGAGTCAGCAAATCATTCAGAGGAGTGGCGTTACATCTCTATAAGCTTTACTGACCTCGAAAGTGAGATTTCTTCTTTTAATGGTGAATTGCATGAAAACATATATGTTTGGTGTGAGCAATATGAATACGCTGCAAAAAAATGTTTAATTTATCTGATCATCAAAAATTTATTTTCGCTAAGCGATCACTTGATGGTAATGCTTTATTATTTGTAAGAAGTGAGTTGAATATAAATTTTGCACACTTAGGAATAAATGTTTAAAATGTTTCTGATGTCTAAACTTCGGGCACAAGGCGTCTGAATGTTCGAAATTAAATAAGGAATTCAAACCCAATGATAATGTAACATCTCTCAATATTGCTTAACAAACAAATCTATTCAAAATGGTTAATTCCTGTAATTTAAATATTAACACATTGATAAATACTGGAAGTCAAGGTACTTTAATTTCTAAAAATATATTCGAAAGGCTTAATATTTGTGAACTGAATTAGTGTAATTCAATTTTATTGGGATCAGGAGATTATAAAATAAAGTGCTTAGGTATGTTTAAAGGAGATATACAAATTGAAAACTTTAAGTGCATTACTGATTTATGTGTTGTTGAAAACGGCGCTGTATCGCATAATGCTATTATAGGACTTGATGTAATATTACAAGGTGAAGTTATAATAAATTAAAAGGGATTTACAATAAAAAATGTCTCCGTGTGAAGAAAACAATATTTTATCGGTTTTACCAGTAAACATTAATTTTAATGTAATTGAGGAAAATATAGGGTATAATATTTCAAAAACCATTAAAGATGAAGTGTGTCAGTCGATTTCAAATTACCAACCGAAGAAGATTAAATCAACTGAGATAGAATTAAAGATTTTAAATAAAAACAACGAACCAATATATCAAAGACAGCGACGTTTACCCTTTTCAGAATATAAAATTAATGTGAAACGTCTAGAATGTTAGAAACTTTTAAGAATGTTAATGTGAAACGTCTTAATTAAATGTGTCAAATGTTTAAAATCTGCTTTTTTTATTTGAATAAACTAACAAATAGTAACACACACACACACACACACACACACACACACACACACACAC
>BMAW01016128.1:316508-334801 GCA_019974015.1 Nephila pilipes
TTTAATTTTGATTTATTCACTTCAATTTAATTTTGATTTATTCACTTCAATTTAATTTTGATTTATTTACTCCAGTCTGTTGTCGTTTATTATTGATTTCTCGTAGTTATTATTGTTATAGTAAAATATTTTAAAAAGACTGAAGAATTCTTGAACATATTTATGTGGAATTATTTCTATCAGTGCATAAGATTTTATTTTTGATTTTTCTTTATATGTTGTTTCACATCATGTGCTATGTATTTTGGAAGGACAGATACATTTATGTTTAGAAAGTTAATAATGAATTTTTTTTTCATAAACACGAATTAAACTGAGATGATATCTTATGCCTATATAAATAAATGTATATTTTTATGGAATATTAGAGTAAAGTATTAAATAAGAATAAAATTGTCATGAAAATTGGAATTAGAAAGATAATAATGAATTTTCTTTTCATAAACACGAATTAAATTGAGATGGTATCTTATGCAGATATAAATAAATTTATATTTTTATGGGATATTAGAATAAAGTATTAAATAAGAATAAAATTGTCATAAAAATTGGAATACAACAATTAATAAATACATTTAACATAACCAATTAATATTGATGAAATCTGTTTTTATATAAATTATAAAAAAATATTTATACAAAATCAGGATATGAATCACACGATAAAAACTTATAACCATTTTTTCTATTTCTCTTGCATTGTTTAGTGACCGTCAAAACAGACGGAGTGCCTGCATAGACTCAGCATTTGAACTTGCATTAAAAAAAATTCTGTAAATTATATTGAACTTCTTTACTTTAAAATTTAATGTTTCTTGTAAACGCGAAAGCTTAAAACTTTAAAAAAAAATTAGCTTTTATTGTATTTTACTCTAGTTCAAATTAGTTTAAGAGCATCAGTAAAAGAAAAAAAAAAGGCTTTTATTTAAAATATACGCCTTATTTTCTGAGTGAAGTAAAAAGTGAGATAAAGTATGTCTTTAATATTTTCTCTTCGTATTAAATTTTTATTTATCTGCTTTCCATTAATTGACAATAATCTGAAACTTTCATTTTTAGGGCTCATCACTTTGTTACTAAATTGTAGCATGTTAAGTAAATGAAGCGAAAAGGCTATTAAGAGAAAGTTCTATATAATGCAGAATCGCGAAGTTGCACTTCTGCAGATCATTCAAATCTAAATTACACGTATATTTAGTGTACAAGACGAAGAAATTTTTTAATTTCTTTAACCCTCCGAGCGTTTTACTTTTTTGTGTAAAGCTATACCGAAAGCGATCTACTTAGGCACAGCTAAAGGTCCCGAAAAGTTTTCCCTTTCCATTCACAAATTCTTCAAAAATGCAAGAGCCTCCTGTTCCTACCCCCTTTTATGACGCGGGTGGTCCACACAACCCCTTAGGTTGGGCATTTAATTAGGTTGGGCCTAGGGGAAATCTTGTACGGCAGGCTACAAGCAAGCTGGAATGGGGTTCAGATTATTCACAGATCAGAACTTGGAAGATGTTCGCCCGATCTATTGAGTTTCAATAAAAGCGTTCCAACAAATGAAGAATAAAAAAATATAGCTTGATAAAAATTGGTGGGTTCATAGTTGAAAAATATTTGTTTGCTTCAAACAATAGAAAAATTCTTTTTTCTGTAATTTTTAAAAACTTTTTTTTTAATTTTAATATTACGATTTTAACCTAGAAAAAGCACCCTATATTCATTATTGAATACGAGACCAAGAAAATACAAAATTGTTTGCATGTTTTGAAAAAAATTAATGATTAGTATTTGCTATCAAGCACTATTTGCTTAATCAAAGCGCCAGAATTGTCATAAAAGTTTAATTTTTATAGGAGATTGAATTCTCAGAAGCAGTTTGCTTGTAAAAATATATATCAATAAATATTTTAAGGATAAAATAAAATCTTAAATTTCGTAAAATCACGTGTTTCAAATACAGTAATCGAGACGCATTAGGTCACATATTTAGGCGTTTTTTGGATCAGGTGAAGAATGCACACTTATTCATTATTTTCAAGGTATGAAGTAAAATTGGCGCCACTGTTTTAAAATTGAAATTTTGAACAGAATTTATTTTGAAAGATAATATTAAATGCTTTAGTAATTTGCATAATATTTTAGTGGACGGTAACGCTGATCCTCATAAAAATTAGTTTGGTCAAACATATATCAGATCTGCAAAAAACCTTTTTTGAATCCTGTTCAAAATAAAAAATTATCTTGGATCCAAAATCTTTTTAAGACTTTTAATTCACTGAACTCCCAATAAAAGAAGTTGGTGTGGTGTGGAAGTTAGGAGAGGGGGTGCCAGCTCAAGTGTCGTCCTCTGCACTTGACCGAAGTTCAAAATTACGAGGTCCATTGCCAATAGCCCTCGTGTTGCTTCCAGTGCGACGTTAATAAGAAAACACTAAACTAAACCCAATAAAAGAAGAAAACCTCCGAACTCCCAACAAAAGAAAAAATTGAGTGTATATCAGTTTGATTGATATATCACATTGATGTATACTCAATTGAAATTAAGAGTTAGTTAAGTGTTATAATGTATTTTTTGATTGACAATAGAAAATAATATCATGAAATTGCCGTAAGAGTTGTGAAACATCTAATATCATATGTTTCAACCTATATATGCGAAAAATCTTTCTCTTTGTACACTGCGACAAAAACAAAATACAGAAATAGGTCGGATGCTGAAGAAGACATTAGGTTGATGGTTTCAGAAATTTTTACAGACGTAAAAATACTTTGCAATAAAAAACAATCATGGTCAAATCATTAAAATTCTTTTTTTTTTCATTATTTGTTATATTTAAAAAAATATTGCTTTTGTTTATTATGCATAGGCCATATTTTAGGGAAAAAAAAAACTTTCGCTACCTTAACATTCATTAATCTTACTAAGACGTTTCTAATAAAAAAATAGAAATGCAATAATAATTTTGTGAATTTGATTAGGATAAAGAGCTTTGATATCCTATTTTTTCTGCTGTTTGATCAAGGGGTTCCTTGAAGGTAATGGTAAGCTCAAAAGGTTCCCCAAAGTGCAAGAGGTTGAATACCTCTGCTCTAAGCGAAATACCCCATCTACATCCACTTTTGTGCAAAGGTAATATATTTTACATTCAATAAATAATTTTAAATTTTAATGGAGTATATATTCTTCAAAATGTCAAAATATTTCTAGCCATCTTCAATCCCACATTTTAATTTTCAACTTTCTGTTTCTTTGGTGTTTTCAAACTTTAAGTACATATTCGTATTATATCTTTTAACAGAAAATTGTCATCGATTACTACATCTTACATATCAGTTATTACAAATTTGGCAGTGAGAGAAACTTTTCCCTTTTTAATTTGTCTTTCAAAACAGTACACTTAAAACACTTTAGTTCAGTGAAGTTGACAAACATTTCCTCAAAGAATTCATAACAAATTTTGTAAGCAATTTTAAATTTTAGAAATGTATTCTTAATCCCAGGAATATAACCATATATAATTGTTAGTTTATTCTTTTGTATTAATGGTGCGAATTTATCATCATATCTCGTTCTATATCGGAATAAAATAAACTGTAGCTGAAATGTTATGATGTTTAATTTCTTTGGTAGTTTTACAGAAAAATAATGTCTGGCTGTAGAGAAAAGAGAGCGTATGATTTGATCTATTGAAAGGTGATATTTTTTCCAAATGTAAGGTATTTTTTAAATTTAAATAACTTGACCGAAACGGATCATATAATTTCAAAATGCACTCTATTTGTGCTCTGTTTGTGTGCTGGTTTCAAAGTAAACCACCTCACTTCTGAATAGCCGAGCAGCTTTTTATATTCAATATCAAAATGAATGCAAAATTGCTTACGATTTGCTTCTCCAACCTTAAAGGGACTAAAATATATGTTTAAGTTCAGTGCAAAATATTCACAATATGTAAAAATAATATTCATCTATTAATTTTAGTCCATTTTACAAATTGTACCTAAAAAGAGTTATATGTGTTTATTAGATCAAAAATTCGTTTATAACAAATCAGGTATAATTTTGGGTAGTTTAAATTTCAATATAATATACATATTTTAAAACAAATGCAAAAAGAGTCAATTTATTCAAACTTGTATTTCATGAATAAAATAAATCAGTGTTCATATGTTCTCAAATAAACAAAATTGTAATCAAAGTGTTCATTCAATTTACAAAAAAATGCAAAGAATCGTATATAAGCAATAATTTTAATTGTTACAAATGTTAAAAATATCAGAGACACATAAGAAAAAAAAAATAAATATTTTATATTAAATGCTTAAACAAAACAAAAGTACTAAGTCTTTAAAGTACCTTAATGCCTACTTTCAGAACAATTTGTTATTTGAGAAAAAATTGTTTGTGAAACACAATATTGTGTATATATAACAGTGTACAATTTAATTTAAAATTATAATTGAATTTAAAATTATAAATTTTTTAACATTTGTGATAATAATGTCACTTATATCTATTTTTAATAATCTGTGAATGCATCAAACTATTACTTTATTATGTTGACGGTATATTTAATATTACGTATAATATAACGAACAAATTTCTAACTGAATTTTAAAATAATTATTTCAGAAACTATTGTAGATATGCTCATAATTTTTGTATACCGAAGTTTTAGTATCTCAGCTTTGCTTCCAAGTAAAATTTTTATTTTATATTCATCAAATTGTTCAGCATATTTTTTGCTAATGACGTGCGGTTTTTAACTGATTTGTAAAAAACTTACGGAATATATGAAAATATGCTGGCGATGAAATTTATTAAATTTTGAATTTTATATTTTAAATTTTCATAGAATTGTAAATTTATGTGATTAATAATTTTTAATTTTGTATGTACCATACATAAATATTTTTTGATGTAATTTGAAAAGCAGATTTTCAGGGTAGCTTATGTAAAATTCGTAGTTGTATAATGTTAAGATTACGAAAAATGTCCGGATTTTAATTACATGTACTTCAATTATCCTTTAACAGAAGATAAATTATAAGGGATTTAACACATATGAATATTTTTTAAATTTGAATCTTCAAATAATTAGTAATCAAAAGTATCTGTGCAAAAGTACAGTTGATACTTACACGTATGAACAAATATAAATGTGTGCAGATGCTATTAATTACTAATTTTTCAAAAATCAAGTTTGAAAAATATGAGTTGGAGTGGGAAATCGCATTCTTTTTCTCTTTGAGGGAAGATGTAGTTCAGTTATTTAAAATTCGGATGTATTTCAAAACTTAACATTACAAAACTGAGTATCATGCGTAAGCTGTCCTGAATACCTGGCTTTGAAATTATGAAAAAAAAAAACTAATAGATTTAAAAAAAAGTTTAATTTTTGGTATTACTTTTATTCATGCATTAGAGATTTTTAAAAGTAAAGAAATACAGAAGCTTAAAAATTATTCATTTGTAATAATTGAAAATCTTAAAGCGTTTGTGATTTTGACTCGTTCGTTTTTTTTTTTTTTTTAATTTATGACACGTTATTAGGAAATAAATATTATTTTAAAAACTGAAAGTAGTGAATAAAGTAACACAAATGAAACAATAGAACGTATTCATTATTTTCATACATTCTCTGTATTTAAACAAACATTTTATAGATATATATTTAATGATGTTTTTCGAGATTTATAGAAATAACATAAAAACTTAACTCTATCTGATATTTTTTAATATGAGGAAAAATAAAAAAAGGTGAATTTTTAGCAATCAAAGAAAATATACAAAGATTAATTTGTCCAACAATATAAAACAGTAGGTTTCCTACTCTATCTAAATTTGTTAAAATTCCAAATGAATATTAATTAAAAATGGGATTAAAATCTAGTTAATTTTGTGATTGAACTTTAAAGCGTTTTTTGGATTGGTTTAAATAAAAAATTTTATCTCGAAAGCTAGGTCAAGGGACGCATTTCTTTCATAAACCCAATAAAATCTCAACTCAAGTTGACCAACAAACACACTTGAAAGGAAATTTTCCCCTTCCCCTCTTGAACGAATGTCTCAATGGAACTCTCTCTAGCCCTAAGGGCAAGAGTGGGGTTCCCTTGTGAGCCATAAAATTTCCTGTCAAAGTTCATTGTGTGTCCGCAACCCTCCCCAATTATCTAACAAGATGTAAAACTTTTAAAAGGGGGGAAGGAATTGCAGAAAAACCCGGCGCAAACGATCTCGAATACATCCTGTGATGGCGAAAAAACACGGCTCTGACGCTTTCGGTGCGCTCACAGCCACACGGGATTTTACGGCGCAAACGCTTTCGGAATATCTCGGACAGTACGGAAAAAAGCGTGTGAAACGCTTAGAGGGTTAATATAGATTGTTTATTTATACTGTATGAATTTATATCATCTTAAGTTACGCGTTTAACAACTCAAATTTAACCAAAACAAAAAGAGATGGCTTGGAATTCCATTTCCTTTTTGAGTTGCAGGCTAACTGACAAGTGTAGGTGCTGCCATCGATGTATGACATTAGCTCTTCACAGTAAGAGGCTTTCAAAAGTCACATGAAAAAACAAATTTCAAAGAAGATACTAAATCAGAAACATAGCAAGCATGTTCTGACTATCGTAGTACCATTAACTAATGAAAATCGACTATTCCTCTAGTGTTAAAGGAAGACTTAACTGAAGCAACAGAAGGAAAATTTTTGCATCATCTCTGAGGAAGAAGCAGACATGTTTCGAAAAACAAAATTACGGTACTCCATTCCTTCTTCTGCAATTCTTCTCTAAACACTAAAGGTTTCTATTTTTAAAATTCTTTTTCCGTGAACGAGATTCATTGTGTTAATAGAACTAAGTGGTTTTAACCCAATTTCCTCCGCTACTGTCCCATGTTCATTGCTTTAAGTTGCCTCGTGGCGTTGAGAAATAAATCAAATGAAAACCTTTGTCCTGTAAAAAGTCGAGTTAGGATCATGCGTAGTGTAAGTTGTAGAAGTTAGAATAAATGAATGAAGGATGTTAAACTTAAAAATGATTCACATTAAATGTAGAGTTCTTGTGACAAAATACTTGAATATTATTGTGTAAAAAATAACCGTATTAAGTTTCAGAGGCAAAAGAGAAGTTGAGTTTGGAAGAAAAACTTATAATTAATAACGGATATTTTATATTTTTCATATAATTATCATACACTTGTCACAGATATGAATATTTTCCGACTGTAATACGAAGAATATACTTTTGACGGATCTTTTATAAATTAATGTACAGAAGATGTTTACACATTTTTAAGACAATTTCAATAACAGATTTATGAAATGCCAAACAGTTTGGGAGGAAAATTCCTGGCAACAACTTATTATATGAAAGTGAAATTATCTTGTGGTGCTTCTAAATTTATTTTCCTTTCAAATTGGTGGATGTAAATAAGCTGTGGATAGAATAATAAGTTTTTGCTCTTTTCGAGGAGAAATATTCTTATCTGGCACTTATGAAAGATTGGAAACATGCGGTAAGAAAACTTCTAACTACAAAATTTGCAACATTATTAAATGGAAAAATTTATCAGCCTTTATTTCCATACAGAAAGATATCAATTGATATAAAAAAAAATCGTGTGTTATTTCAAATGTTTCTAAGATGAAGTCAGTGTAAATATAAGGCAAATATATAGTCGCAAAAGCGATTGTAAACAAGGGAATGAATAAACAAGTGAATAGAAAAAAATAAACAAGGGAATGAATCATAATTTACAGCTTAAAAAGGTAAAACACACACATTTTTCGTCATCTTTTGCGAAGGCATGTGGTCAAAACACAATATATTTTGTTGCCCGTAATGAATCATGAGCTTGCCTAAATGACTTTAGCAAAAAAGACACATTTACTGTTTAAAGGAATATGTTAAGACCTAGTTCCGAGAACACAAAGAAAGTTTCAGTAAAGACTCCATGATTGTCGCAGGTTTCTCTTACAATGACAAAATAAGAAAAGGGGAAACGGTGAAAAAATAAATTCATCATATCATCAGGGGAACGACCACTGTGGCACAGTCGCTATTTCATCTCATGATCACGAGGCAGCTCGGGTGACGCGTCCCCAGGATACTCTAGCGATCCTTCTCTGTTTTCGACGCTCCTTTTCAACCAATTTTCATCTCTTTTTTTCAATTTTTTTCGCACGTCTTGACCACAATTACATCTTGTTTGGCGCAGCATGGCCATACTCGCTTTTGCATCAATAAGTTCCCTTTCACTCACCCACTCATGAGCCGGCATTGTTTCCTTTGAGTCGTGAGTTCGAGCTACCATTCCATTAAGGACCCACCATGTAGGGGGACTGATGCACGTTAAATCTGTTAGAGGCTCCAAGCCCTTACTTTGGTCTGGTGTGGAGAATAGGATACCGTCATTCTCGTCACTTGACTACCGCTCAAAATTACGAGATCAGTCGCCAATAGCCCTAAAGCACGACAATAAACACTCAATCAATCAACACATCTGTTTGATAAAACGCTATTGAATCAAATATAAAAGAAAAATTTCTTAAAATGCTATGATCCACGGTAACTTTAGTTACAATTTTATGCCTACAAAAAACTTATGAATAGCTTCATAAGGGATAATAGCCTGTGTTGTGTGATTCACATCCTTCAAAATCCAATCAATCAATAGTTCTTTAAAAGTAAAGTTTCTGATTCTCAGGACGGAAATATTTTTTCAATATTCTGACTATTAATACGTTCCCATGCTAACATGTTTCACATGTTAACCACTAAATATCTCTATCTTTTAAATTTAAAATGAAAGGTGCTTTTTCTTCGAGAAATAGTTGCACATTTATTTAACGTTGATTGTCTTTGCGTGTACAGTTCTTAAGAAGTAAATAAGAATAAGCTATATTGATACAAAATAAGCTATATTAATACAAAACACAGAAATTGAGCTTTAAATATAGGATATTCTTTTAAAGACAAGAGTACTCAAAGATCTTTAAATGAAACTATTGTTAATGCTTTCTAATAATCCATTTTTACTTCGGCTCAATGCGAAGTATTTTATCACATTTATGGAAAAAAACTCCCCCCCCCGGGGGGGGGGGGCGAGTGGGAAAAATATGTTTGTACTTTTCTGAATTCTTTTCCCTTGATACTTTAATTATCAAGCCGTATTGTTACTGCTGTTATTTTATTTCACCAGCTTCATGCCTTCGTTATAAGCATATAGTGGCCGCGATACCCTAGTAGTCATAGTCGCGAACTCGAAGCCGCCGTCATTTCCATCCAGTCGTGGCCTCGACTCCTCATTCCATTAAAGACCTGTCGTGTAGCGAGACAGTTACACACATGTTAAATCAGTCAAAGTTCCAATTCTTCATGTTAGCATATTGAGAGAGGTTAGTAGAGTGGAGTGCCAATTAATTTGTCGTTCCAGTCACTTCACCATGGTTCAAAATTACGAGGTACGTTGTCAATAATCCTCTACTTCCATTGCTAACTTCGAGGAAAGCGGAGTTTTCTTTGCTTTTTTTTGTTTGACAATTGTTTTTCGTTGCTGAAGCAGTGGTTAGGTTTTCCATCTTTATCTTTGCTTGTTCCGTTCTCTAGTTGCTGTTTTATTTTTCTCATCAATCTATTTTCAACAAAGTTCCTGTATTAATTTTTTTTCAACTTCACCTGAATTTATGTATCAATTCCTTTATTTTTACTACCCGGGCGGTAAGTCCCTCCCCCCTTTTTTTATGTTAGTTGTACATCTTTTTATCTTTAAATGTTGATTAACATTGACATAGATCCCTTTTTGTTGTCTTATAATTTTTAATATAACTAAAAAGATAATTTCATGTATTAAAATCTTTTAGAATGTTTTTTCCACACCCATAGATTTCATTGAATATGAAAAAAATGTCAGATTTCTTGAACGAATTCGAATCTTATATTTCCAGCGTTAAAGAGAAAGAACATATGAATAGATGCAACGAAAGGAGTAAAGATCTCTCCATAACGAATGCCACATTAGAGGGCCTCTTTATGGAGGCCATAAGAGGCTTTGATGTGCTGACAAGAAACTTCAAGAATGAAATAGATGATGATTTAAAATTCTTGAAAGAATCCAATGAAGAATTCTCTACTAAGACTGAAATATTAAAAATTGCTTTGTGGAGGCCGTTGCCTCTTCCAAACCCATATACTTTCTCTACCTCTCCAACAACTGATATACTTCCCCACAAACAACATCCCATACCTCAAAAAGCCTTTATAACCATACCAACTGTTGAAGAAGATTATATCTTAGTAAGGAATATAAAGTTACAGCAGAAACTATTAAAAATTACTAATCAAAATTTAAAAAAAAAAATCAATAGAATCAGTTGCAGGGGTATGATCATAAATCTTACTGAAGAAGAGGTGGGTTGAAGTATTAGAAGATGATTAAAAAAATATGAATCACTGAAAAATTATGATATACGCGAACCCAAATCTAGATAATCTTATTTCATTTAGGGTTTGATTCAGCATTTATTTCTGCAACGTACATTGCTGGGTCCCTAAGAGACTCTTATTTTTTAAAAAAATGTAGTTATAAAAGTGAATAATTTCAAGGTTAATTTTTTTTCAAGGGAAATAGAGGGAACCATGTGTTTTAACGGTATAAACCCTGAATTATATCAAAATGTCAAAAAATTAACTCATTTTTATACTCAGTTTGAGAGAGTCAAATTATTTATTCTTATCTACTATGCAGTATAGCGTTTCCGGCCACACGAGAAATCATTGTAGTGGAGATCAAATGTGTCATTGATGTGGTTCAACAGACAAACAACACTCACCAGTTCCGGTGTAGATGCAGAGATCGATCCTGCCTTACTCTTAAACAAGAAAAGAATTTTAATCTTAGTCGCATTGAATTTGACCTTTGCACACGCACGCACACACTCATATATATATATATTATTTATTTTATTTACACCTGAAGACACACTTATTAGAACATTATCCTTCTTTTGGCTAATCACATACAGATATTTCGACTTAATGGGAATCTCTTTCGGGCAATGCACTAGCAGACCATTGTGATGGCTGTTGAGCTCAAATGTAACTTTTTTTTTATTCAACATCACTACTATGATTTAAGTTCCCCGATAAATTCGTCTCCTAATCTAACTCAATATCTTCAAATTCGGTCATTATCTAATTTATTAAATCCGTCGCACACGCATGTTTATAACAATAAAATAAATTATACAATATCGATCTCTTTGATAAATATTTAATAAATATTCCGTTATTTTGATAAACACTTATTTCACTCCTGGAGATAATTTTAATGTTACTATTCAGGAACTTAACTTTTATGATTTTAATGATAATAATTGCCTCCTAATGGGAGATTTCCAAATGCGATCTCTCCTCTGGGGGTATAATTATTCTGTATAAAAGGAGAAATGCTCACTGAATTTTCTTTAAATAAGGATCACGATATTTGTATTATCCCGGAACTTGGTGCCCCTTTTCACGCGTTCTTAATCCTCCAGGTGTTTGCTGATGTATTTACTGTAATTACAAGTAATCTAACAAGAAAACAAATTGAACTTATCACTAACAATATTCTAAGCCAAATGAATGAAAGTTTAAAAGATTTACACCCGCATAATTCTATAGATAATTCTATTTCAGTTTTCTTTATATGTTCTTTTATTCACAGCTGTAGAGCCGTGGTGATGAATCAGATTTCTGTCTTTTCGACAGAAATCTGATTTTTAAAATTAAAAAAAAAAATCGAAATAGTGAAAAAATCCAAATACCTAGGAATTACGATAGGTAATTTACTCTCCTGGTCCGCTTATGTAAATAATATTTAACAAAAATTAAAATAAAGTTGGCTCATGTTTATCGAGTTGCTGTATTTGAAACCTATCCAAACAATAATAACCTTAAAATATGGTCTAATACTGTTATTGACCCCATTATTACTTGAGACACGGAGGTGTGGTGTGATTCACTCATTTCTCGACAGAATATTAAATTAAAATCAATCCAAAGGATTTGGCTGTTAAAAATTACTAATGCTTTCATGACTTTACATACCAATATATTAAATACTCTTACTGAAAGTTCCACTATACACCTTATAATTCATAATTTATTTTTAAAATATCAAATCTAGAATCTCACAAATGCAGTAACATTTATTTTTAACACATGCAATCAAACGACCGTAATATTTTGTTACATAACATAAATTATATTCACAGGCTCGTATCTTGAAATTTTTTTCGAAGGACCTTTGGAGTGGGATGTGTACATGGATGAATGAGTTCTGAGACTGTTTTCTTCGAATGTATCTTCCGAAGAACCCTTCATGAAACTTACTATTTTAAACTTATAATATTTTCTTTCAGAAGGAGATATCAGGGTTTTGCCGTCTCTCTCTCTCTCTCTCTCTGTGTGTGTGTGTTGGCCAGTATCAAACAATGTTAAAATTCATATTTATATTGATAGTCTGCTTTCAATATAACTCTTCCACAATTTTTTTCAATAAGAAATAATTCTATTTAATTTATTTTAAATAAAACTATCAGCTTACTGACATTTTAAAAACATCTTTGGGAATAAAGCACATCATGAAAATTATTTTAATGACATAGAAAGAGTTGATTATTGTGCTAAACTTGTGATTACAGATGATGAAGAGATAAGTGTACCTGTGTGACATTTACATGCATTAAATTTAAGAACTGACCCCAATTGTCTCCTTGTCTATGTCGCGGACGCGGATCACTATATGTTCAAGTGTCCTTTTACTAGACATTATCACATTAATGAACCCACCATATTCCTCGTCAATTATGGTTTAGTACTTTATTTAACAGTTTTATTATTCATGCTAATTTCTTGCCTTAAAATAGTAATAGATATCTCCGATAAAATACAATATATGTTTGCTTCTGTTTTTTATTTCTTTTTTTAATAACTGTTTATGATTTCCTAAGCGTAACCATTTTTATTTCCATGGTTTTTAGATTTCTTCCTTTAAATTATGTTTTTGCATTGGATACAATTTTTCATTAAACTGATTTTGTCTCAGTACACAGAACTCTTCGCTTTTTTATTTGAAAAAATATTTACACTAAATTCGGATTTTTTTAAAAAGAATATTCAATTCTCAATTATTTTCATTTTTTGTAAACTATAGATTTTACCTTAATTTCGGGTCTTCCTGTTGCTCCAGTTCCCTATTCTATTAGTTTGGCTTTCTATATATTCATTTGTATCATCTGAAATATAAATTGTGTAATTGAAAGTAAGTTAGAACTCAATAGAAGTGATAGCGGTGGAGTCTCAACAGAACGGTCTATAGCTACCAGTTTTCTATGGGCGACAGATCTGACGATACTGATGGCCACAACATAGTAACAGGTCAATTGAAAAGTCCCCGGCCTGACACATAGATGGCACTACTAGAACTAAATCCATATGTTTTTTAGTTAGCCCTAACCCTCAAAAGATGCGTGTATAAATTTGACAGCTGTCGGATCATTAGTTTGTGAATTATAGCATTTTGAGTGAAGCAACTTTTGTTATTGTGAAAAAAATGGATAAAAAGGAATTTCGCGTGTTGATAAAATATTGCTTTTTGAAGGGAAAAAATACAGTTGAAGCAAAAACTTGGCTTGATGCCGAGTTTCCGGACACTGCCCCAGGAAAATCAACCATCAAGGATTGGTATGCTAAGTTTAGACGTGGTGAAATGTGCACCGAAGACGGTGAACGTCCAAAAGAGGTTGTTACCGAAGAAAACATTAAAAAAATCCACAAAATGATTTTGAATGACCGTAAATTGAAATTGAATGAAATAGCAGACCAATCCTTGATGGTTGATTTTCCTGGGGCAGTGTCCGGAAACTCGGCATCAAGCCAAGTTTTTGCTTCAACTGTATTTTTTCCCTTCAAAGAGCAATATTTTATCAACACGCGAAATTCCTTTTAATCCATTTTTTTCACAATAACAAAAGTTTCTTGACTCAAAATGCTATAATTCACAAGCTAATGATTCGACAGCTGTCAAATTTATACACGCATCTCTTGAGAGTTAGGGTTAACTAAAAACATATGGATTTAATTCTAGTAGCGCCATCTATGTGTCAGGCCGGGGACTTTTCAATTGACCTGTTATATATAACTGACGAATTAAGCGAATCCGGGCAAACAGAAGTGGTATAAGTCAGCGATATCCTATCAAAGCTTTGGTAATTGTCTGGACATGCCGTTGCTACTACGCAAATGCATTGCGACTGATGTGAAAGTCTTATAAGTTACAAGTGCTGTGATCACAAAGCGAATAGATAACTACTTGCACAAGTTTATGAAGTAATTTAATTAATTTGTAATTAGTTAATTTTTATATGCCTATATATAAGGAAACATTATGCAAATACAAAGGTAAAATCTATGTTAGATGTATTATAACTTTTAAGAAACGCCTAAATTTCCGCAATTACCCTTTTAAATGAGACCCAGTCTCGTGAACCATTTTTATGTCATGTATCTCAATTTTTTTTTGTTGTTGATATGGATTACTCATACGTTGGAGAGGAGTCTTGGGAGTCCATGTAGAACCACTTCGGGAGTCTACGTTTTAAGGTCTTTGCGTGTGCTCGGCCTTCCTGGGGGATTGTCAGAACCACCCGTGTTGCTTCTTAGAGCGACGTAACAAATACATTAAATAAAATAATAATACATACTATATGTATTAAATAATAAAAAAATACATACTATAAATAAATAAATAAATAAAATACAATAATGATAAAAAAAATGATAAAATACATACTATACGTATTTTCAGAAGTCAGCGAATCTGAAAAAATTCACACAGAGATTTAAATCAACAACTCTCAAATAAAATTTTAAGAAATATTCATATCATTCGATAATGAGCATCCCAATTACGAAAAAAATCACATATAATTGCAGAAAAACAGATCTTGTAAGCAACAAGGCCGAATTTACGTTATTAAGTACCATAAACTGATAGATTTAAATAAGATTCAAACTTCTGATTATTTAATTAAGAAAATTAACAGTCTCTTAATATCATTAAAGAAATTTGAAAAATACTTATTTTTACTTCATTCTGTATTCCAGAAAAAGAAAACAATAAATCCATCAGATCTGCTATAAAAACAATAAAAACTTCTCTTTTCTTTTACGAGCATCGGAAAAAAGGCCCTTTTTTTTTATCAATTCCTCTTTTACTATTATTCTTTTCCTTAGTTAAAATAAAGTAAGTACAAGTCTATCCTTATATGATAAAACAGTGTTATGTCATGAAAAATATGTATAAAAAAGTTCTATGGAGTATAATGTTACACAAGTTAGATTTTACTCTCACATTTTTATACTTTCGTTGGATTTTTTCTCTCCCCCCCCCTTTTTTTTAGGAACATAACGAGATTACGTGAACGGCGATTTTTAAAATTTTTCTTTTGCCTCCAAGATTCAAATAGAAAGTGCACTGTAACAGAGATTGATAAATTTTCATATTATTCATGACATTCTCTTGAATAAAAGAAGTTATGCATTTTAATCGAAATTTTTTATAGTTTTTGCACATAGCAGAATTGCTTTCCCCCTTTTATTATGGTCTTCAAAAAGTGGGTTGGAACTTGATCGCATAAGCTATCAGATACATCTTTTGGGTGGCGTTCTCTAATAAAAAAAACTACGCATTTCGATTTTTTTAAAATCAAAAAATGAAAAAGGTAGCTAATAAGTGTATTTTTTCCCGATCATTTTGTGTCTTTAGTGTAATAAATAATAGATTTGATAATCTTGTCTGAGGTTATTTAAAATTGAATAATATGAGTTGTGATTATTTAAAGTTACAACTTATATAGAGTTATAAATATATATTTGAATTTCTTAAGATTATGTTTCTTATTTTATTGATTTTCGTACAGGAACTATCAAAAAATATAAGCTGTTTTTCTTTAAGAAAAATAAAACTATATGCCATCTGAATGCCGGCATTGAATTGAGTACATGTTTTCATGTTGTCTTGAGGTAGACGCAGGCCCACAAATTTTAAATATGCAAATCTTTATCATTAAGTTAACATTATTTTAAATAATAAGTTACTTTCATTTAACGTTTTAGGATCATATGCGGCTAATATATACTAAACACTCTTTAATTTACGAAAAATCGTGCATCTATGATTTTGAGAAAACGTAAAGTTAAATGAAGGAAGAAAATACTGCAGGACAAGGCGGGAGAGATCGAAAATAAAGAGAATGGCTAGAGCATTCTTATAAGATTCGCCGGACTAAAAAAAAAACTATATAGGTGGCGCTGCCATCGATATAAGGAGAGACAGAACTGAACAACAATGGAGGGAGGAAAATGGCGGCTACGACCTGTAGCATGACGAACAAAAATGGCATGAAACAACAGTGAAATGTTTTTAAATATTGTATTAATTGTGTGTGTTGTGCGTCTGTTAAAAAATAAATAAAATCTGTAGCCACTAAAGATGGATTGTGTATCTGGTAGAGAATGAAATCTTCAGAGATGAAACTAAGAACCTACAGCGGACAAAAAAATATTTCTATTCTGAATGTGAGTCACCCTTGTCATTCCAAAACCTCAAATCTCAATCTGATGAAATCTAGGGACCTTGCGGTTGTAAAATTTATTTTTACCAACCGAATGAAATATTTTATATACATATAACACATCGATCAATAACTCCCGAGTCTAACATTGAAAACATTTTTTTTGCAATTTTTTTTTTTTTATTCATCAACATTTGGCCGTACGCCGCGCGCCGCGCAAAAGGCACGGAGTATAATGTTACAAGTTAGATTTTACTCTCACATTTTGCTCACTTTCGTTGGATTTTCTCTCCCCCCCCCGCTTTTTTAGGAACATAACGAGATTACGTAGTTTGGCGATTTTTAAAATTTTTCTTTTACCCTCAAAGATTCAAATAGAAAGTGCACTTTTATCAACAGAGATTGAGTAAATTTTCTTATTATTCGCAGCATTCTCTTGAATAAAAGAAAGTTCAACCTGCATTTTAATCAACGAAATTTTTATAGTTTTTACTTTTACATAACTGATTGCTTTCCCCTTTATTATGGTCTTCAAAATTAGGTTTGGAACTTGATCGCATAATATCAGATACATCTTTTAGGTGGCGTTACTCTAAAAAAAACTACGCATTTCGATTTTTTTTTTAAATCAAAAAAAATGAAAAAGGGAGCTAATAAGTGTATTTTTTCCCGATCATTTTGTGTCTTTTAGTATGTCAATGTAGATTTGATAATCTTGTCTGAGGTTATTTAAAATTGAATAATACGAGTTGTGATTATTTAAAGTTACAACTTATATCGATTTATAAATATTTGAATTTCTTAAGATTCCTGTTTCTTATTTTATTGATTTTTCGTACAGGAACTATCAAAAATATAAAGCTGTTTTCTTTAAGAAAAAAAATAAAACTATATATACCATCTGAATGCCAGCATTGATTGAGTACATGTTTTCATGTGTTGTCTTGAAATTAGACTACTAAGACCACAAATTTTAAATATGCAAATCTTTATAATTAAGTTAACATTATTTTAAATAATAAGTTACTTTCATTTAACGTTTTTAAGGATCATGTACGTGTATATACTAAACGCTTTAATTTACGAAAAAATCATTGCATCTATGATTTTGAAAACAGCAAAGTTAAGAATGGAGAAAGAAAAATACTGCAAGGACAAGAATTTGAGAGATCGAAAATAAAGAGAATGGCTAGAGCATTCTTATAAGATTCGCCGGACTAAAAAAAAAACTATATAGATTGGCGCTGCCATCGATATAAGGAGAGACAGAACTGAACAACAATGGATTGAGGAAAATGGCGGCTACGATATAGGCAGCAAGCAAAAGCTGAAACGCTTAACAATAGCATACTGGCAAAATACCTTTTAAAATGGGTATTGCTCTGGTAAGCCAAATGCTGAGGCCAAGCTACGAAACACGGGCCAAAATAGCTGCTACGACCGCCCGTCGCGCCATTCCAAAACGCAATACCAGCTCACAGTATAAGACGCGTTGCCGTCCTTTTGCAGCGGCAAAGCACATACCGCGCCGCCAATCGCTTTCCATTGCTGCTAACGCATTTTTTTAAAATGCGGCCGCCAACGCACGCTGGCACGCGCGGCTATGTTGCGCATGCGCACGCTCGTTTTGCAAAAATGCGCATTTGCGTAGCCGCGTAAACGCTTGCAGGCCATG
>BMAW01016128.1:334826-360637 GCA_019974015.1 Nephila pilipes
TCTTCCCCCCCCCCCATTTTTTTTTTTCGCAAGAAATCTTTTTTGTTGCGAGTAAATAGCGATAAACAGCTTTCTGAATCATCGACTCGTTGCTGTTTTTGTTCCATCGAAAGCAATCGCGGCACCCACTTGGAAAAAACCTTTTTCACTTCACTTCAAAAAACCTTTTTCCTGGTCCGATCGACTTAAAATTTTGACACGTTTCAAGCAAAGGTTAGTACTCTAGAAAGACCTGGTTACTGGTTTACTACGAGCGCCATCTCTGGGTTAGTCTCTGGAGTTATTGATCGATGTGTTATATGCTTCAAATTATAAATTGATACTTAAAAAACTTTTACTTATTCTAAAAATCGTCATATAGTTAACAATATAAATTATATTACATTTTACCTGCAATTTGGAGAAAAGGCGGAATATCTCTTCGGAATGTTTAAAATAAAAGAATATCAATCATCCAAAATGACGCTCCTTACTCTTTGATATTGAGATGTTGCGATTCATAGAAACAAGAAAAAATATTTTTGAATCATTTACGAAATACAGAAGCAAATCAACTTGAATATTTTTTTTTTCCATAATTTCTTTCAAATGAATAGGAAGATGATCCCAAACGATTTCGAATGCAAGTTTTTGCATGTGCATTGTAATTGTATTGTTTATGAAATATATAATCAACCTTAACAATAGTAAATGCTATTGAAGGAAAAGAACATTGTGTCACTATTTCTAGAGTCTTTTGTTTTACAGTTATAAATAATTCTTAGTGTTACATTTTTTAAAAAATCATGTAGATTCCTTTAGATAAATTAAAAATAAAAATGTTAGTCGACAAAAAAATACAAATTCAGTTTTCGTACTTTCATTTACAAAATTATAAGAACCAGATAAGATTATAAATATAGCAATATTTCTTGTTACTTCTTCTACTTAAAGGACAATTCTGTTATTCCTGGTCCGTTTCAATAGTACATGTATTCATCTTTTTTTTAAGGACAAATTATCTGGTTCGGTGGGTATCCCTTACTGATAGGTACTACTCACTTTTAAGTAGAAACTGATGTGAAAATAAGCATATTGGATGAAAAAAAAATACACTAAAAGAAGTAGAGATGCAATTATTTCTATACTATAAGAGACAATAGTAAATTAATAAGATGTACATAAAATACAGAAGTATGTTATGCATAAAAAAAACTGAAGAGAATGGAGCAAAGAAGATTGTTATTAAGTTTTTAATTAAGTAGTCGTAATAGCTTATATATATATATATATATATAAGTGTGTGTGTAATGATTTAACTTAATTCCTATTAGTTTCTCACATTAATAATTTTATTTCCTAATTTTTCCCATTCTATCCTTTAAAAGATAGCACTCATTCTTATTTCCTGATACTATTCCTTTTTAACTTTAATTTATGCAATCACGTCCTCTTAAAATCTGCGAAGTCAGCTTTTTCCCACTCTCCAGATTTGTAGGGATGATCCCTACTAGACTTTAGGTCTACACTTAGATTCCCTCGAAATCCCTCCATCCATACCGCATGGTCTCTGACGTTTGTGAAATTCCCTGATATATAATGCAAAACATAGCGAAACGCCCTCTTGCTCATACACTCCTCTCTGATGATCATCTGAAATTAAATGGTGTTTTCGCTTCAGCCTCGATGGCCGAATGCAAACTCAAGCTCAAATAGGTCAAATTCAAGCTCAGCTGGTAACTTTATTTGCTATTCATTTATGAAAACGCTGCGAGAGGTCGGCCGGCAGGGCCGAAGAAAAAAAAAGTTTTTACATTTTTTGACAGTTTAACCACTATGTCTCCTGCACTGGCGAGAAGATAAAAAATGCTCCATTTCATTGTGTATCTCATTATATATTCAGGATTTTCCATAAGTGACGTCACAGAGACTACGTGGTACAGGATTAGGGATTCCAGGGAATTTTAATAAAAGACTAGGAGTCTAGAAGGGATTATTTTGATAAAGTTACGACCATGGAAAAGCGGATTAAAGCAGTTTTATGAGAATAAAATGATAATTTAGAATGGGATCAGGAAATAAGAATGAACTCTTCACTTTTGAATTAGAGGTGATGGGATAGAATAAAAGATTAAATTATTATTAAGAGAAATTATTAAATTAATGTTAAATCATTAAACACACACACACACACACACATATATATATTTAGTAATACACATACTGAGATAACAAAACAATGTGAATTAAAATACAAAATGTGATCGATAAACTCATTAAAAATATTTAGTTTAAAAGAGAATGTCCATTTTGAAGCGTAATCTTTAATTTCAAACTCAAACAAAGAAACACTTAATTACTAGTAATGAATGTAAATTATTATATCTAATTAGTAGCAATAGTATATCTAATTAGTAGCAATCTAATTAGTAGCAATATTATATCAATTAGTAGCAATTAGTAGCAATATTATATCTAATTAGTAGCAATTATTGCTAATTATAGCAATAATATCTAATTAGTAGCAATAGCATAAAATTAAAATTGTTGCTACGATAAAATTATTTTTTAATTTTTGTATTTGCATATACAATCGTCGACAAACTCGTTAGGCAAAAATGTGCTAATAAAAATTTATTATTCGAACAATATCTAAATTTAACACCGAATAGTTTCAAAATTTTGAGAATCTATTATTCTGGATATTATCAATCCGATTGAAGTAAAACTGCATTAAAGCTCTTAGCTTAATTTGAATTAATTCATAAAGGTCTCTTAATATATGACGAGGACGGCACCTTAGTTAGAATCTCCCTTTAACTATTATTCCCAACCTTTAAATACGACAAGAGGGCTCAATTTCATTCAACGGGTAATAGTCCCCATTACTCTACATGACGGCTTTTCAGTAGAACGAGAATTCGAGTTAACAGATTTCACTTGAAAGTCATCCGCCTGGAGATCATAATTCTAATTATTGAGTTGGTCAGGCATAAAGATAAATTGGAATGTATACTATACATTTAATTTATTACATGCATAGGATATTCCTGCTTTGTTAAACCTTACATGAAATTAAAGTGTAATGAGGTTTAACTTGAAAGTCATTGATTATGAAGTTCGAAATTCTTACCATTGTGTTATTGCTATTCGAAGTTGATTTCCAGAATGTGTGTAGAATTTATTTAATTTGTAACATATACAAGAGCTTTTAGTTTCGTAAGGTCTTACAAGAAAATAAAATGTTAACCAAAATGTTATATAACTTTTTTAAAAAAGCTATTAAGTCAGTTTAGTAAAAGAGCGTTTGTCTTTCTATGTTAAAAATATTTTTTTGTCGTACTTGAATAACAAATATTGATTAGAATAGGAACCCCATTTTGTTTTAGCTCTTTATTACTATGTATAATTTTACTAAGTGTACATCATCGTACGCATGTTATCAATTTTACAAGTTTGATAATTACATAAATTAACAGATAACTGCACACATATGTTGCATAATTTACAAGAAATTAAACCTTATTTATACACAAAATTACATTATTGTTCGGTTTTTGCTACGGGAAATCAAGTCATTTGCTTTCAGTACATAAAACAGAAAAATATTAAAATAAACGAATCACTTCTAATTTTATCAGCTTGAATACTGCTAAACTTTCTTTAAAATTGCATCACTTAACATATTTGTACATACCATGTATATTTCTGAATGTAAATGTATTAAATACTTAGTATGGATTGTGTAAAACATTTACATCTATCTTTAATGACATCTATCTTCCAACAGAATTTAATAAACTAGATTATGAGGATTTTTTCTTCCATATATATCTCCGGTGAAGAAACGAGGCCAATCCATGCATCGACAGGCAGAAATGATGGATGAAAAAATGAAAAAGTGAATGAGAATCAGGAAGAAGTAATCGATCAAAGTCAAAGTACGTTTGCCATCATTTGTCAGACTTAGTAATTTCGAGCAGAAAAGATAAATCGGTCAGAATTCCTAATGACAATAATTTTGTCACCATAGCTAACGAATCAAATAATGTATTTTAATAGTTACGAAATTTAAACGTTTGGATAACGATTAGACTTGAAAATACTTAAAAGAAGGGGGGGGGGAAGCTCTGGTTGAAAGAAATTATTTTATCCTCTTTTGTAATTGTCTTAAGGAAATCGTCAAAATGATGAAAGTAAATTCTAGATAAATGATTTTTAATTTCATTTTGTTCGAAACCGAATTGTGTAAGAAAGTAAAAATGCATGTATATTGCTATCTAATTTAAAATAATGATAGGATTTTTTTTTTTAAAAAAAATTGGTTGTACTAAAGTTTTTTTTTTTTTTTTAATATTCTAAATGATTTATTCTCAAAAGTACTTTTCCGATACCCATTTCATATCTTCATCTTTTTATTTTATCTTTCTGTGTACGCTCATCTGTTTTGCTTACCCTTTTACATACTATTTTATACCAAAATGTGCTTTGAAAATGCCAGAAATAAAAGCAAAACAAACATAGCCTATTAATTGCAACATTAATTTAGTTGAAGATTCGCACTGTGAAATGCAATCATTACATATTTGTTAGAAAAATAGCGATGCAATTATTTTAATACATGCTCACTGTATTATAATTTAAACTCAAATTTAAATAGTTCATTTTTTTTATGAAACGCAATGGAGAAGTTAAACTGTTAAGATGAAGATAATTGAAAAATTAACTCCAACTTATTTTATGTAAATTTAATTTATTCAATCAAATGAAATAAATAAGATATTTAATTTCTAAAGTAGAGCTTTATAATTATTTTAATATTTGACTTGAAATGAATAATTAGTAATAAAAAACAGCTTTGTATCTCGTTCCTACGCATAATATTTGGCAATTAAAATTATTAAGCGTGAATATAGCTGTTTACTTTTAATATTTAAGTGAATTTAAGTGACTATTTGCTTGAAAGAAAATAGTTAGAATAATGAAAAGAAATTTTTGAACAGATGATAAAAGCTAATCATGTAAGTTAATATAAATTAAAACGTGCATTTGTAATTCAATTCAATTAACAGCTTAATTTAAGCTGAAAGCTCAAACAAGCAAAATTTAATAAAAATAAGTGTTAAATAATATCAAAAGGAACAATGGGCTTATAATCATTTATATAAACACTGGCATTTATCTACATTCTTTGATTTTGATCTTGATGAAATTTTGCATACTTGATTTGGAAAACAATAGGAAGTTATTGTCTACATAAGGTTTCAAAAATCACGCCAAGGGATCAAGTAGTCTCTATTTGTATGTGTTAGATATATTTACTCTTATTTGAAAATTTATAAATAACCTTCAATAACAACGCCATCAAGGGCTCACCCTCTTAAGTTAGGTACGAGGAACATAACTCTGAATCACCCTAGTGATCGTTGTAAATACGGGTGACCTTTCTCCGAGATATCTCATAGATCCTTCTCTATTTTCAACCATCCATCTTATCTATCATTTTAAAACTTTCTTATTTTATTTTTTTCAAATGTTTAAATTACAGGTAGATCTTGCTTGATACAGCATGACTTCGTTTAGCTCTTACGTCATTAAACTCCACCATCACTCATTCACCAATAACAACATTGAAAACATGAGCGATTAAAAATATTTTATTTTTCTAACTCTCTCTCTCTCTCTCTCTCTCTCTCTCTATCTATCTATCTATATATATATATCTCTGTGTAAGTGTGTAATGATTTAACTTAAAAGATAATTTAATTTTGTAATTCCCCCTTCTATATATAACTCAAAAGGAAGGAATTCATTCCTAATTTCTAATACAATTCGAAATTTTCCTTTCATTTATGCAATTCCGCACTCGTAAAGTTTGCTGAATCTGCATTTCCCAGTCTCGAAGACTTGTATGGATAATACCTGCTAGACGGTTCGGTTCCAGCCAAAGTCTTAATCTTATACACTGTGAGCCCCCCCCCCCCGTGATCAAAATTAATCACTCCATATAAATTTGATTCAAGGTAAAATTCTCTCTCTTTCTCTTTGGTCTTAATGGCCGAAACCACGCAGCTCATCTCCTTAAATTGTGTATACTGTAACTTTGTATATACGATGGCGTTTATCATCTGTTTGTAAAATAATCCCTCTCGCATCTAAAAGAATAAATATACTTTGATCCGAATTGATACAGTTTAAATAGACTTTGGTCTGAATTGATATAATTATTGCATACTTCTTGCATATATTAATATACTTCTGGTGCCCTTTCTACTCATCTATTAAAAAATTTGTTATTACACACACACGCA
This sequence comes from Nephila pilipes, assembly GCA_019974015.1. NCBI lineage: Eukaryota > Metazoa > Arthropoda > Arachnida > Araneae > Nephilidae > Nephila > Nephila pilipes. The sequence continues at coordinate 341,117 of BMAW01016128.1, forward strand.
TGTATATATATATATATATATATATATATATATATATATATATATATATATATATATATATCTGTGTGTGTATAGAATTTCTACATTTGTAACGCCTTCCCATACTAGAGGGCGCTACGAACCAAACTTCTGCTTTGTAGTCTCATCAAAGGTGTTCACACCAGTTTCTTGAGAGGCAAGGGTGCGTTCATGATGTAAAAACATACGATGCGATAGCTCCCCAGATTCTCTTTAGTATGTAAATCCCATAGTTTAAACTTTAGTTTTATTAATAATTTGTACATTGTATATTGTTTAAAGCTCATATTTGAAAAACCCGCCTCGTTATTGAATCTGGAACAATCCCTCGACATCAACAAAATGAACTATTAACCTCTTCTCTGTAGTAAGAACTGTACAAAGTAAAATTTGGAGGCTCTAACCGGGATATAAAAGTTCTTTAATTTTCTTTAAATTCAGCGTGTATTGCCTTCTCACTGAATATGAATCAATGTTCCATCCTGGTATAAGAAGAGATTTGCATTTATCCTGGCAAAAATCATCCAAATTTAGGATTTAGGAAGTGCCCACTTGAATATTAGTGTTTGAAAATTAGTCTTTGGAAAAAAGCGTGTCCAGCACTTGGATTTTATTGTTTTGGAGAAAGCACCCCATGTACTTGATAACTGCCCCTGCATTCCTAAAAAGTGTCTAGCACACTAATTCTAATTGTGCTACGTGTTTAATTCTGAAATTGCGTTTTGCATTTAAGTTAATATTGGAGTGTGTGCTACAATTAATTTTGTCTGAAGAAATACTGCAGTTCCTGTAGCTCAAATTGTAACTGTTATGGACGTCCTGCCTTTGAAATCAACAGAAAAGTGTTTTTTTTTACATGAACAAATAATTTTCTCTGATAGATAAATTACTGTTTTGAAAAGGAATATATTATACCATTCTAGTACTAATCGACAGCTTGTCAATATTTTGCATTATATATTGTGTAAATTTATTTATAAATCGCCCTGATATTAAATTAATTTATATCATCCTGTTACTGCTACTATTATTTTGAGAAAATTTAATATTGATATAAATTTTGTGGTTTCGTTTTCATTGTAATAATTTATGTGAGAATATACCGATTTCTTGTGATTTTAGTATTAACTAGGAAATTTTGTATCATTGCAATATAGTTTTCCTTTGATTGTATATGTTGTATGCGTCAAGTATCCTCAATTGCTATTTGTAATTTAATTCATAATATGTTTCTTACTTTCTAACTAAAAACAAACTAATAAGTATTATTTTAATTTGAGTTTATTTCCCATTCATCCTCCAGTAACAAAAAAACATCCCTCTTATATCCGACCTTGAACCGCTGAAAGAGAATAATTTGCTTTCAACTCATCATTTTTATGAGCAGTAATCTCCCTGTTGAAGTAGTCATAATTTTGATCTGTTTCTAAAAATGTTTTTATCCTAAAAGTTGCTAATACTTTTAGAGTTAATGTAAATTTTTCTATCTTATCAATTCTAGGAATAAATAATCCTCTTAATTAATAAAGTGGTATTTCGCATTAATCCGTAAGTGTATATATCTGTTTTGTAATAATGTATGAGGTATTTTTTTTATCAATTTAGGATATCTTTCGAATTTTTTTCTTTTAAAAGAAATTATAAGTGAAAATATATGTTTCATTAGAAAAAATATTTCAAGGGAGTTGAAAATGATTTACTTTAATATAATGAATGATAAATGTTTTGAAATTCTTATCAGTACTTTCTATACTGCATGTTATTGTGATATTTGTACATATATATATCTTGGTTGAGAACGTGAATTATTTTGAATTTTTATAAATATTATTTTAACTTCAGCACAAGCAATTAAGACTGATTTAACAAAACCCAGAAAAATTATTTCTTTAATTCGAGTAAAAAAAAATTCTTACACATATTTTAATATTTAGAAGAGTTTATTGTTACATACGTAGCATTACAAATTTATTTCGCGGCAAAATGTCTTATTTTGTTAAAATATAAGAAAGATGAAGAACTTAATTTTTCAGCAGAGTAGAAGCAACAGCTGAAATAGCTAAACGAGTGTTAAAAAATTAATTACAAATAGCACAGTGTACGACGAAGATGACTCCAAATTCATGTATGTTTATATCATTGAAGAGAAGAAAGAAAAAAAAAAGATTCGGCATAGAAGAGAAGAAAGGAATTAATTAGAGAAGAGACGTGAAGATGAGGTAGAAAGAAAATTTAAGAATTGAGGCTCAGATCGAGTCAAAGGACATTGATAGTAAATATTAAAACACTGAGTATTGAATTGAATAAATTGCTACATAAATTTAATATGAAAGAAGATATCAGTCTGTATTTGATATTATTTGAGCGCCAATCTAATATGATGTCCGTACCAAAAAGTTTTGGGGAACATACATGTTGGGTATTCTCCAACAAGAAATAACACAACTAATTACTCGAGAGCCTGAAGAAAAGGGACAATATTATGATAATGTGAAGACCTTGTTACTCAAAAGATTCAAATTAAGTCCACAAAAGTTTAGACATTTGTTTATCACTCACCAAAAAAGTGCTGAAAAACGCGGCGTGACCTTTACCAAGAAATTCAAACATCCTTTGATGGATGGATCGAGGGATTAAACGTCAAAACCATTGACCAATTGCAAGATCTGACAACAGATCAAATGAAAAAAAGAGCTTCCTTCGAATTCAAAGATTATCACTTAGACGAATTGCCAAGTATCAACTCGCCAATGGAGTAAGCAGAGAAACTTGGGGAATTCGAAGATGACCAGAGGATATTGAAGCCAAAACCATACCTCTCACGACCTTTTCGAAAACAAGAAGCCGGAGTATCGAATAAGTTAAGAGATTCGCAAGGTCACCAGTTATGCTAACTGTAGATCTCCAAGGTAAAGCGATAGAATTTAAAAGAATAAAAGTGAGCATTGAAGGTATGTTTATTTGGCAGAATTTAAAAGTATGAAATGAATTATTGTTATGAATTAGAAGTTCATTATTATTGAGTAAATTAAAGTAAGTGCGTGTTTATAATAAATCTGAAGTGGCAGAAGTTTATCAGTAAAGTGAAAAAAAGATAATTTAATGATAAGAATTGAAAGTAAAAGTAGGTTTTATATGTGTTCTATCAATTTGCAAGATCTTGATCAAATGTCGCTGAGATCATCGACGTTCAGGACTGTAGGATTTCTACATTTGTAACGCCTTCCTACACTAGAAGGCACCACTAACCAGATATTTGCTCTATAGTGTCATCTAAAAGGTTCACACCAGTCTCTTGAATGGTAAGGCCACGTTCATGATGCGTACGTTGAGACGTACGATGTAATAGCTCCCCAGACTCTTTGTAATATGTAAACCTCGTAGTTTAAGTTTTGTAAACAATTTGTGTTTAGCATAATGTTTAATAAAAGCTCATCCTTAAAAGATCCGTCTCATCATTGAATGCGGAACAACTCCTAGACATCAACGAAACGAGCCATTAACCCCTCATGTGTGTACTTAGGATTTTTCACACATACAACCCTTTGTACCTAATTTCCGCGCCACATACAGAGAATAATTAGTGGCGTAGTTGCATTTAAAGTTGCGTATACATCCACGCCTGTTCCTATCGCAAATACATATACTTCAAATGCTATGCTCACGAACAGTTTACGGCGATCCACATCCTGTTGGTTCTCGTATTGACACAAAAGGAGCACGGCTGTCAGTCTGGGATAATATGATTGATTTTGTTTCTGCTCGTGAGAATGCAAACTTCATTGATTATCTCGTGACTTCGGCAGTTCATGATTGGTTCTCCTTTCCCATGGATTGCTGGAGGTTTGTTGTGAATATAATTACAGCGAGCAGTTCAGCTGAATGTATATACGCCCCTTTTTACGTACAACGACTCTGTTATTTAACAAAGCGGATATTTAATGGAATGGGGTAACGAGTCCGATTGAATATCAACACCCGTGGCATCAAATCTCGTAATAATGTTACACTCACACACACACACACAGATATATACATAAAATATTAATTTGAATAATTTTAATGCGTAATTTATACGCAACACAGAAATTCTTTTTTTTTATAAGTATAATGGATATCGGACATTTCTAACGTTGTTGGAAGAAAATTTTTAGAGGTTATTTTTCGGAGAATTTCAGAGGAATAGTCAAGTTTATAACAAAGATAAAAAGCAGTTTAGCTTAGATAGATATCATTTCATATTTATCGAAATGCCCCTAAAGAAAGATTACAACGTTTTTCTAATAAAACGTGTTTTTGTTTAATGTTACGTAGAATTTCAATTTAACTTAAAATCTCATATTTATTTTTAATTTTAAATATCTCCATAAAAACTTGACTCCTCACATTAATTTTATTAATTGTAATTGGTCTCGATAGTAAACGAAAAAAATATTAGAAGAATGGTTTGGAAGGGATGAGACACATGGAATGAGGACATAAAGTAAATTTGGCGTTAGGAGGAAAATCAGATGATCATACCCAAACAGGTTTAATTAGCTTGTAGCGAAATGGTGAGGAATATTATTGGCTAGGTTGAGCGTGTTTCAATGTACTCTCTGGTAATAGGAAAAAATATAAATAAACTTTCTATCAGATTAGATCAGGTCTTAACAAGCTACATAACTTCAATTTCTCGCTTATGTAAAACCACTTTCAGTTTACATCCAGTATTCAGACGTATTTTTATTCCTGGATTATATATCCAAGAGGTTGTGTTATTTCTATAGAGAACTTTTGTTTTATTAGTGGTGATTGCCTTATAAAAAGTCAACAAAGAAACGTAAGTGATTTATGATGAAAGTTTATTTTACTTTCTTCAAATTGAAACTTGGGATCAAGACAAATGCATTTAAACTCTGCATGGGATAAAGACAAATGCATTTAATGAATGCCTATGATAGGCATTCATTAAATGCATTCAAAACTAGCCTTGCAGTCTTGCTGAATAATGGAAACATATTTGCATTTTTTCCTATAGGACATTCGGTACACATGGAAAAAAAACTATAATAATCTGGTAGTGAATTTCGAGAAAATAAGATATTATTAACTTCAATGGATGGTTTGTGGAGACTTCAAAATACTAACCATGTTGTTAGATCATCAGGCAGATCAAAAAAATATCTCTACTTTCTATATTAGTGAGAGAGTAGAAATAGAATAGGGTGAAATATTTCACCAGGTTGTCAATACGCTATCTGACTACTGTTGTATGCTCAAACGAGGTACCAAATTTAGAAAACGTAAGTGATTTCGGAGAAGCATCGAAGAGAAGAAGAAAAGGTTTCATCTGAGAAAAAGGAGTGAACATAAAATTGTGAATATATATCACAATTTTTTGGATTAATTTTAACAATTAATATATTTAGTTCATTGTAGTATTTTAATAGTAATTTTTTTAAATTTCCATATGTCTTTCTTTCGAACCTCTCATACTTTGCAAAAAAAGTGTGATGAGAGAAATAGAGGCAATTTTTGATTCAGCGCACTTTAAAATATATAATTCAGCAAAAAATATCCCACGCAGCAGAATTCCGTTTTATTAGACTTGTGTTATTTATCAGAGAAAATCTGTAAGTAAAAAAGGGTATTTGGATGTTAGAAATACATGGAAAAACGGGAGCTTCAATTTTAGGAAAAGCGCATGGGGAACTTCTTCTGAAGCAAAGGGAACTTTGGCTCCAAGAGAGCTTTGTCAGCAACAGGAGTGAGTGAGAACCTCTATATATAGGTAAATATACTCTACAGGTGTTTTGAAGCTCATGTAGGCGGTAATAGAAAACTTCTAAGCAAGCAAATTTTAACGTACAATGCATAGAGCAAGTGGTAAACTACAACAACTATTTCTGTCACATGAAATAACGAAACACCAAACAGCTAGAGGAGGTATTAAATAACTTTATTGACAGCACGTGTGGCAAAATCACAGAAACTGCTCAAAAGAGCGACCACCTGTGACTTTGCAGGCGTTACATCTGCTATGTAACGAGCCGCGCACTTTTTCAAACACACGCCGCATTTCTCGGACGGCTCTGGCAGCAACAGAAATCCTGCTACTAGGTCCTCGTCGGAGTCGATGGGACTTTCGTTGACGAGACCTTTCAAATGGCCCCACAGGAAAAAAGTGCAAACAGGAGAGATCGAGGGAGTGTGCCGGTCAAGGTATGAGCCCAACCCGACAAATCCATCTTGTTAATTTAGCGACAAAAGCGCTTCGCACATCCAAGCTGAAATTGGTTGGTGTTCCGTCGTGCTGGAACCACATACGTGCTTGTATGTGGGCTCCAACAACTTGAAGTAATTCTGGCAATACCTCTTGTAAAAATGTGAGGTATGTTCTGCCGTCCAGTCGGAATGACAAAAGGTATGGGCTGATCAAATGGTCACTCACATTTCTAGCCCAAGCATTTACGCTGAAACTCTTCTGATACGCATGACGACGTGTGTCGTACGGATTATTGGATTCGCACACATGAAGATTGTATGCATTCAAATGCCTTCATGAGTGATGGTGCATTCATCCGTGAATAACACATGTGTACCAAAATCAGGCTGCGCTGATAGCTGCTGCAAAATCCAACATGAAAACTCGACACATGGAGCATAATCTGCAGGTATCAAGGCTTGCAATTTCTGTATATGCTAGAGGTATAATCCTTCGTCCCGTAGTACTCGCCAAACAATAGAATAGGGCACATTTACAGCATTGGAAACCTCTGGCGTACTAATATCCGGACAATCTTCTACAAATACCGGTAACAAAGGATCTCGTTTCATACCGTTTGTTTCTTGTTAATCTCTGTTCAATTGCATACTTGGTTTTATAACCATTTTTGGTGTAGTATAATTCACTGATTAGGTGTAATTTGGTCATTAATTCTAAAAATATACTGCCTAACTCTCTGCTGCCTGTTACAATATTAATTATGTAATATTTCATTCCTTTGTTTTTCTGCAATATTTGTTTTTTGTCAGATTCTCAATCTATTTTTGAAATTTTGTTAGCTGTTATCTTAATTTTTCGTTTAATTTATTTTCATTTGGAAATTTCAATTATGTATGTTTTTATAGTTAAATTAGCATATTAATTATTATTCGTTTTTCTTTTTTTGCCCTCTTTTATTTTATACTTATATGTGTGTGGTTTTGTACATACATTTTTACTCAAAGGTACAGTAATGATTTCTCCATACTGTATTATTTTTAATTGCTTATATTATTTATTTCCTGAAGTGTTTATCATTGTAATGTATTGGTTCTTATATATATATATATGGGAGGAGCAACATTATACGCAGTCTCTACTCAGATGATCTTCTTTCTCTTATCTAAGGAATACGTTCAACCAGAGCAGGCCAAGAAATTGTAGAAATTCAAGGCGACAGCTGCAGAAAGGCGCAGGATAGATCTTCCTGTGAACACGGGAAGAACTCTTCAAAGGGCCAAATGTGAACAAGAGAAGGAAAGAGAAACGGTAGTGGCTCACTCGGGTTGCTCGACGAAAGTGACGGACGAAGGGGGAAAGTCTCACATTCACTTATAAAACTTCTAAGACAGTTTTTGTACTATTCTGTGCTAAAATTAAATATTTTCTCATTGTACGAGTACTGTAAAATTAATAGTCCTTAAATCCTCTTGAAGTCCTATACCATATTCTTAGAACAGTTTCCCCCTAATTTGAGGTAAATCATCTTAAAAGTAACACAAAACAGTATACACAACCGTTTGTTTTAAAAAAATAAGAAAAATACAATTTTTGGCCAGTCCATTATAATGGACATTCGGTCTTGTAAAAACATATGTTACTAATTAAATTTACTACATAATTTCATTATACAAACATTTAAAATCGTGTAATAGCTATTTTTAATTGAAGAAAAATATGTAAAAGTATAATTAAACTAAATTCACACTTTTAATTTTTAATTTCTTCTAGCCCGCTATTTTCAAAAGCTCGTGAAACAAAGATCCCACCAAATAATTTCAAGATCCTGCCAAATAATTTGCTAAATAGATGACAGCACTGGACTACCCAATATAATGGAGTGCTTGATTATTTTGGATATAAAAATGTAAATTATTTCTATGCATTTAAAATAAAAAAATATGCATCAGAATAGACTTTGGATATCAAGAGGGTATTCTTGTCGTTCCTTTACCTCTAATAACTGAATTATAAGCGGTTGTGCTTCTCATAGACTATTATACTTATATTTGTGTGAGTGATATAATTGTGCTTACTTGTGTTTATGTGTGTTCGACTTTTTTTAATGTCTTTCGCTCATGCATTAAATATTAGTGTGCTTTGTAAGAATTACATTTCAACCTTTTTGATATTCCTCTAGACTCTAGTTGCAAACCTTACAATTTGATATTGTGGCCCGTGATTAACACATGTCAAGTGAGATCGTAAATTTTAAAAAAAAAAAAAAAAAAAACATCCAACTGACTCTCCCGGATAAATACGTAAACTATTTACGAAATAATTTTGATAGAGCGTTAGGAACCTTTGCGTTACACATACTTGGACTCCTTTGCTTTAAAATTGCTAATATACCAAAGTCTTTTGGATTACGAATGCTGCAATAGAAAAGCAGATAAGACATTTCTGATTCTTTTTGTTATAATTTAATAAGAAGTATGAAAAGAAATAAGAATACAGAAAGGAAGAATCGAGAAAGGAAGATTTGACAGAAAATTGAAATGAAATAGAAGATATTGCGAATGATCTCTTAACCGTTTTTCAATTAAAAACAAAATTGAGAACTATTAGAGTGTTTAAAACTATCTAGATTTGGTGACCGTTCTATTAAGCTCGATAGTTACAAAAACGCAATTAAAAGAAGAGAATGAGGTAAAGGCTATGGATACCTATTTAGCTTTAGGGTAAAAAAATTGAATTTGGGAAATTAAAATTAGCACGCTAGCAAAGGAACTAGAGCTGGAAACGCGAGTAAAGACAACCCTTGCTCGAATGAAAATACCAATACAGTTTTCTAAGACTTATAAAATCTAGTTAAATGTAAAAAACTTTAACCTTCCTAGTTCCGAGAAAATTTGAAAATTTCAGTTTGTTTTCCCAAACATTAGAAAAAGCATCGGTAAACAAAAATGTTCTGGGGAAATTTAAATTAGAAATTTAAACAAATATCTTGGGAGATAAAGCAACTAAATTTTTTGTTTCACATTAATGTTTAAGATTCAAAGTGTTTTGAAACTATAAAAATTTAATATTGAAACAATACCTTCCACCTGTTTACGAATATGTAGCACATTTTATGATCAAGAGCACGATGCGAAGCTAATCCACTCATGTTCAAGACTATCGCCAAATTTCCAGCATTTCTGACAACTACCCAAAATTAAAGATTTTGAAACATTGTGTTAACCGATTATTTCAGAGAAACTCTTTAAAACTTTAGACAAAGAACAGCAATTTTCATAAATATCAAAACTTGTAAAAATTGGTGAGAGTCTAGACACCGAATCGAAAATATTATGATATTATATTATGTTAATAAAGGCAGGTTGCTGACGCATGCTTGCCAGTGCATCGTCACGAACCAACCTGCGTAGCAGTCAACAGATATTACGCTATAAAACATAATGAACGTGAGTAATAAATAGAACACAAAATCGAAACCAGTAATGTACATTGCTTTTTTCTATGTTTAAATATGTGCTGGAAATAAGAAGAGAAAGAAATAATAAAAAGACAAAGATTAATAAATATTCCAAATTAAGCAGAAATGTTTTAAAGTATAATGTATAAATATGTTTCATTTTATGTGATTACAAAATATCAACAGTTTAATTTTATACACAGTTTGAAAATATAGTTTGATATTTTTTACCACAAGTCGAAAATTGTTTAAAGTATTAACTTTTAATATAAAGTTATTTCAGTGGTTGTTTTTCCTCATAAGATTTCTCATTACAAAAATTTTATGATTAATCCATTGAAATAGTATAAATCAATTAGATAATAAAAGCTCAGTGACGTTTTCCCCCTTAAATTCATTTTCGCATGCTCACTATTAATGTATCAAAAATTTGAGAATTCGTTACAAACGAGATAAATTATTAAATAACTTAAGATACTTGTAATTTATTTTAAGTGAGAAATGGCATTGCATCTGCATAATTATAAATAATTCTATCTTAAATGATGAATTTTATTTGTTCACCAAATTTCAGTTTCCTAATAATTTTCTCTTAATAAGTTTTCATAGTTGTACATTTTCAGTAAACTTTATCGGTAGATTCACCATCGCATTCTTATTTAATATGTTATTATACCCCTCGCATTTCTTCGTTTCATTAAACCAAATATTCCTTTACCTTTAATACCTTTTTTTGTTATTTCTCCGGACTTAATATTAACCGTTTACATTCGATATTACGCAGAAAAACAAATGAAATCTATACGTATTAAATAGTTTGAAGTCCTTTGTATAAATTTAAAAAAGCAAATATTTTAAAAGCGAGAGTTCTTTTAGCTCATTCCAATTCCACACATATCATCCATTGAATAAAATAACTATTCTTCCCGAGTTATTTCAAAATCAAAGCCGAAAAGTGATACTTAAAAAGCTTCAAACGAGATTCAGTTGTCTTCAAAAATATGCAGGCGGCCTTCGAAGTCGATTTGACAAAGTCAAGACAAAACCTTAAAGAAAGACAGTTTTGCTACTCGTAATTTTCTTCCTGGCCTTGTCAATCCATCAAATGCAACGTAATGGCCTGTCACAAACAGACTGGGGCTCAACATTATTGGAATAAACCACGCCTCTAAAAGGGATTAGGAATAAATATCACCGATGAGTGACCCCATCTCATTACACACATGGTTTGGTGGCACTTGCGTAGAGTAGCATTTGCGTATAAAATCAATTCCATGGCATTTGCATACATATCGAAGCGTCCTCAAGTCTAACTACTGCAAAAAAGCAAACTAAATGGCTTTCAATTATGTAACACTGCTAAAGAAAGAACAGAAGATTCATATATAAAAAAAAGAGACAGGATCAATAGTGTTTGCTTTGGATTTAGCATTAGATGCCTGAGTATCGGTAACAAATCAAGACAATGAATATATATTTTAGAGAATTTAACACTTCAAATTAAAAAAAAAAACGGGGAAAAACTGGTATAATGTATTTTTGTATTTTAAGATACGCTAAGGAGTTGTTAAGAAAAGTTAAATAAAAAATTTTCAAATAACTTTTACGTTTGTATATATGAAAATTTAATTTGATGTTTTATTTGTTACGTTCACACATTTTACTGTATGTTAAAAAGTATTACATTATTGTTCCATCAAAAATAGTTTATAAGTATTATAGTTCTAGGTAGGCTGGCAGATATCTGACCAGGCACCACCGGATTACCTAAGAAGATAAATTACTGGAAAATATATAAACAGCAAAAGTTATGTATAAAATTTAATAGAATACACGTAAATAAAGTGTTGAACATACTAAATAAATAAAACCACGAATAATGTGCTGTTTTGAATTGATATCTGACATTAATCCATTGAAGAAGAAAACATAAATAGCGTCTGCAAGACTTGTTTATATAAAATCGCCGGATTACTGCCAAGCGGGAAAGATGAAGTGCCGTATTATAAAGAGAATACTATACCTTGATTTTCCTGTCCCTCCCTATTTATTGAAGCTGTCTTAAACCTTAGCAGCCTCAATAAAGTAATGGGCCTTTGCTTTCAACTGAGGAAATTAAAATTTTCTGAAATTGTTGTGCGTACGTAGTCGTTAGAAATGAGCACATTTCATATTGAAGCTGATTTGACACTGATTTTATAGTTTAATATTATGGTTCTCGGAATGCTTTTATTAGCCACCCAAGGGGCTGTTGTTTTCTATATCCCCTAAATGTCGTACCTGACCTTTTTTCAAAAATTTATCTTGTTTTTGCGTATATTTTGGATATCTGCTTTCACAAGTATCGAACTCTACAAAAATACGCCATAATAAATTTCTCCTGAATTTTTTATTGGATTGAAATAAAATGTATGTAATATATATCTGATACCTGCTTTCACTACGAATGGACTGAATTTACGAAAATGAGTTGTAATAAATTTCTCCCAATTTTTTTATTGGATTGAAGTGAAACAAATATAAAAATTAAATATTTTAATTTATTATTGATTTATGCATTGCCTTAAATCTTATGTAAACTGAAATCAAGATATGAATGAAAATAAATAACATTATTCAGAATTTTAAGCTGTGAGATAGCCTTTTTTTTCCCTCAGGAATTTCAAACTACGTCTTTTTAGTTTGGCTTCATTCTTGGAATGTTTTGCAGTCAAATGATTTTAAAATTGATTTATTATTATTTGTCACCTAAGGGGCTATTGTTTTAGGCGGATCACTTTTGGCGTACCAGATCACTTTTCAATTTTTTATCCTTTGCTTCAAAGTTAATTATATTTAGCTTAAATATATTCAATTTAATAATTTTATTGAATAATTTAATAATAATTATAAGAAAAGCGCTCTTTGAATGACTGAATCTGTTCTTTGCAAAACTTTGCATTGAACTTCGTAATTTTCGTTTGATTTTATTTTAGTTGTTTTCAAGGCAGTAAATAGGCTTATTGTTTTATTTTTAAACCGATTTCTCGAAGCACTGTTTGAATAATAATTTTGCCAATTTTAAACAAATTCAAACAAACAAATTTTGAGAATCCTTTTTTCCCCTTAATTGTTCGAAACTAGAACATTTTGATATTCAACAATACAGAAAATAACTAATTTCTTCATATAAATATTAAAACAAATTATAGCACATTTTGGGGTATTTTGCTTAGAAGATAGAGATAAATTATTGGTTAATTGTTATTAAATGACTGTTTTCCCTGTTCACTGAATTTTTGTTAAATTTTCTCCTTTATTACATAAAAAACACAAATATCAAAGGAAAGAACAAACCTGTGATTTATTACTTTTTAACGTTTTTTACCAATGTATTAGTTGAAAATGAGAGAGAAATTCGCATTCGTTAATATGAGAAATTCGAATTAAATTCAATTAATAAATACATTTACAAACACACAATTTTCAAAATATTAATTAATATTAGTTTCAATATTCAACGATATTCGAATATGTAAAAAAATGACAGCCAATGTATTAGAATATTTTTCTACTTGAAAAATTGATCTGAGTTTAGAGTTCAATCTTTAATATCTCCCGAAGACAACGTTAAAAAGGAAACAAAAATACCTGATAGTTCTCTAGCATCATTTATTCAATATTTTTCAAAGCTTAACACTATACAGATCTTTGTTGGATGTTGAAAATAAGAAGATTTATTTGCGAGGAACATTCTTTTCTTTCTTTTTTGATAACAGTTTTCTGAAAGTATTCAATGGATTAAAAAGATGATATGTGTTGACATATAGGCAATTTTAGGATAAACCACTTTTTTGTGAACAAGAATGTATGTTGCATAGATAATAATGGTGAGTTTTTCATCCTCACATACACCGATTAATAATTGTTGGGATTTCTTCAGAAGAAAGTTAACTGGAATAATGTAATCCATACATTTAAAGTTCATAGAATATAAATCTCATTTTCCAAAATCCGCAACTTACTGAATTGAGGTACGTATATCAGGTATGGATATTTTTTTTAACTGTGAATGGAAATGATTTTGATGTAACGGAAATATCTGTACTGATGGTAATTTTGCAAGCTACGTACGTAAGATTCCATGAATTTCATGGTATGCAATTTTAGGAGATGAGCAGCGCGGTTTCGGCGATCAAGACAGACGCGAAAAAGGCAGAAGAGCAATAATTTTCCCATACTTTGAGTTTTTTTAAAAGGAATTTTACCTTTTAGACGTTATGTATCATGTGGTGGAGGTGTAGGGATTCTTAAGGACTTAAGTTGCATACAGAAGTCTAGTAGAGATTATCCTTAAAGGTCTGAATCCATAGATAAAAACTAACATCTCTGACTAAAAGAACACGCGTGTTTGCATAAATTAAAGTTAAAAAGGAATTGTACCTGGAAATAACAATGAACGCTGTACTTTTAAGTGAGAGAAAAAGAAACATTAGGAAATTAAACTATTTTTCAGTGAATGAATTCTGGTAAGAAACTTTGGGAATCTTACCTTCAATTAATAATATAGAATGTATCCTAGTTTTTATTTAATATCTTATATTTGGGAACAATGAAAAATGAGAGTTTTCAAAAAATTTTAAGCTAATAGTGTAGGAAGGTATTTCCTGTATATATTACTATAGCAATATATTCCATTCTCTACGCCAATAAACATAAACGAATACCCTTTTGAACTTGTTGTTTTGTTCTAGTTTTCAAATCAAATGTCACTGCTGAATCAATATAAAATTCACAATAGTAATTATTAAAATTGTGATCGTAAATTTTCTAAACGAAATTTTTATTGACATAAGATAAATACAAACATTTCAGTTTATTCGAAGTCGAGAAATTCATCCAAAAATGCTTTCATCAATAAATAATTTTTACATATTAATAATGTTTAAAATTATTTTTAACAACTACAGTTAGATAAGTCGCAATTATTATAAGTTTATGAAAAATAAAATCTAAAATTCGCACAAAGCAATAAGGTACTGAGATGTTTTTATACAAAACATCTCAGTCAACGTCTTCATGCGCAAAAATACCTGTGAACATCAGAACGCGGTTTACTTGGCATAAGCAGTTCAAACAGGTTTCGTACACATGATGTGCACGAAATCTGGAGAAAACTATCCAGACGTTGTGAGGAAACCTATCTGAACATTGTTTAAGATTAAACAGAACGAACGATGGCACAACGATGACAACTGAACATGTTTGTGAAAAGCAGAATAATTGGAATGTTCGAATCCGGAGAATCACAAACCGAAATGTCTTGAAATCTGAATTTGCCTCAGTGAGTGACCTCAAGAATGTGGTAAAGGTTTAAAAGTACGGGAAATGTTAACCGTCCGTCAGTAAGAGGTCGGCAAAGAGTCACAGCCGTTCACCAATATTAATGCATGGCAATAACAGAGGGACAGTTAAGCTACAGAATTAGGCTCATCGCTCACTATCGCCAAAGGTTTCCGAACAAATTGTTTACAAAAGACTCATTTATATTGGTGTGTATGCCAGTTGCATTCCTTCACATCTACGCTTAAATACGCTCCTTTTAACTGGAGTTTGGAACATCAGTACTGAAGTTTGGGACATTGAGTCTATGTGATGTTCAATGAAGAACCTAGCATTATTGGAACAATGATTTTCATCAAGTAAAAGATATGACGAGAACGTGAAACTCGCTTTCACCCAGGAAACATCATGATAAAATATTGTTTTCTGTGAAGAGGAATTTAGGTGGGGATAGACATCATTTTGGACGTCCGAACAAAGCTCCATATCTTTGAGGGTCTATGACTGCTAAAAGGTATGAAGAACTGTGGGCGCATTATTTCCTGTATATGCATTTTGTGATGTATTGAATTCGAGATCAAAATGTGTTAAATTGATGTTTATTTCATTAATAAAGTTTAATTTTATATTTTTAGATTTTTATTTGAACTTCTGGAAATGGATTTTGTATTGAATAAAGTTACGAATAAGATTAGTCAATTATTAGAAGAAGTCAATTATTCGGTCCGATATTAGAAGATAAATTTTATTTGACGAATAAGATAAATTCAAAGCTTTTTTTCCTTCACTAGATTTTGAATTTTAATTGAAAAATTAATATGACATCCCTGCCAGTATTCGAGATGGAAATCTTTTTAGAATTTGAGAATAGTTATAACATTTTTGGAACTAGAATTTTTGAAAACAAAAGAAGAATTTACATTTAAATATAAAACACAATTAAATATGCACGTTGTATTTTGATTTGAAGATTTAAAATCTAAGGGAAGGAGGATCATTTGGAAGGGCAAACATATATTTAAAAATTGATTGAAATCGATCCATTAATCGTGTTGAAAACTTGAAATCATCGAAAACTTCAATTGAGATGAACTTATTTTTGAGTGTAATCGATGATTAATAAATATTTTTAAATGGTCGTAGCAAAATCTTTTGGCTTGTTAAAAAAGAAACGGAGATCACTGAGGACAATAGTTATTAGGGGCGAAAATTACTCAGAAGCTGAGTTATGGAATCGCAATTTACTGTTGGGCGGTTGAATGAATACATATTCTTTTCATAAAATTTGGACTTAACTATAGTTGTTCAACAACTTGAACCTCTTTTTTAATATCTAGAAACTTGATTGTGAATTTGAAATTATTCAATATAGATAAAGAGTTCTTATTTGGCAGATTCGTGCGAAAAAGAAGATTAAAGAGCTGTTTATGTTGGGTCATCCTCGTCTCACGCACCTACAGAATCATCCCTTCAATCAGAACACATCACAAATTTTGATAACGTTCGTATTAAAGTTCGAAACTAACATAATGTTTGAATATAAGGTGATGACGTCTCAAAAAGGCTAACCTTTAAAACTGTCGTGCCCCCCTAATGAATCCCTCAAAATAAAATGGATAAGCATAATTACCCATAGCTTATTTAAGAGGATCTGCTTTGAACATTGTAGAATGTTTTACTATTTTGGCAAAAGCCTACAATGAAGGTGTAGAACTATTTAGGACAGATTTGCCAGTCCAGAAATATTGATTCAGTCCCATATGAATAAGTTTTTATTATTGCATCCTGAAAGAATTTGTATTGACCTTCTTGCTTTTCGAAAATTTATTAAAAATTACAATCGACAATTCAGAAGTTTAAGCACGTTAGGCCTGTTTTCAATCCATTATGGAAAAATTTTGAGTCGCCTCCCCCTCTTGCTTCACACATTTAAAATGTGGAATCTCCCATGATCGCTTTGTTTCCTTTGTATCTTATTCTCATTACTTTGTCGCCTTTTTACTTGGATCGTCATCCGATTTTACGATCGTCGCCTCGTTTTATGTCATTTTGTCTAACGTGTTTCGGATTATTTTTAAAGTTCTCCTGACTCGCTCCAAGTTTTGTTATCTTCTTTTCAACTTTCTCTTCGTTTTCGCGTTTCTTCCGAAGTTAGCGATGAGTTTCATTATCTCACACCCCTCATTTGGAATCGGTCTCCTCTGGTCTATTTTTAGATAATTTTTAAGATTTCCCCTCCTATATCTCTTTAGTTGGTTTATTTCTTTTGGTTCTAGTTTCGTAAAAGATTTCAACTGAACCCATGCGTTTCAATTTTGCTTGTTTTTACCTGCGCAAGTACCACCTGATTTCTTTCTTTCTCATGTTTTTAATTTCCCTCATTCGGAGTATTGCCTTGCTATTAAAAATTTGAACGCCAAGGCATGTCATTTTATTATCCCAAGATATATAAAATAGAAATAAAAAAGGGTGTGCGTATTTTCGTTTTAAAGGAAGTCCTGACGTCACCTGAAAACAATTAATCTAAATCTCATAAAAAGAGAGCCATTGTAAAACCGCGAGTTATGCGGAAAACTCGCGAGTTATGCGAGTTATTAAAAAATCGCGAGTTAACGAGGTACGACTGTATCTGTTTTATAAAATTCTTTAAATTTTTATTTTAGATAAAATTGATTCACCATATCCTGTGTCCTTTATCTAACGACTTACTACTTGTTTCTCAAGTTTTTTTTTAATATTTAAAGGATTTTCATTAAAATAGGCACGATATTCAAACAATTCGAATGTAACTTATTTAAAAAAGCTTAATAAAAAAACCGAGTTTAAATTTCATCCCTCTCTCCTTAGGATAATATCTATATACATTCACACTAAACAAAATAGAGGAACTGCATGTGCTTTTATGTTTGCACCCCCATCCCCCACTTATTTTCAGTTTCAGAGAAGTCTTAAGGTCAAATAAGTCATGCCCTCTCCTACGACTGAAGTCATTAACAAACGCAATTACCAACGCTTCTATTCACAAACTCAGAAGAAGAGAACAACCGTGATTTAATAATTACGGCTTAAATTCATTACTATGTTTTCCTCTCCAGGTATTACTAGCATAGAAATTAATATAAGCGTGTAATTAAAAGCTCAGAGAGCCTAATTACTGCGTTTACTAGAAAGTGACACTCTTTTCAAGGTGGGGCCTCCATGTTAGTCTTAGCTATCGCACTTTCCGGGAGAATAAAGAGCGTTTTCCCGCCATTAATAATGAGTTTACTGAGCGGGAAATAATTCGACATTTAAAGCGGCTTCCGATCGGAGTTCATCATTTTTAGTCTTGTAAATGGAGTTCAAATTATTCTCGTTGAATTGGTATCAAACTTCGTAAGTTTTGAAAGAGAAAACTTTTATCATTTATGGATGAATTAACGCGTTATCATATTTTTAAAAAAATGGCAGTTTAGCTGGCAAGAGACGGGAGAATCTTTCGGAAAGAAAATTTGGAAATAAATTTGGCTGTTCGAATATTTAAGAGTTAAATGGAGGGTATTTTAAATACAGAATTATCCTGATTTAAATGAGGATTTTATTCTGATATAGAATTTACCTTTAATAACATTTACTTTCTTAAATGTATGATATGTAATTTTCATATACTAGTGAATCAATTTATTACCAATAAAACTTTTTTTTTTTATGTATTCAATTAATTATTTTAAATTCGCATTTCTGTTGCGCTGAATTGCGAACGGGGATCGAAACGGAACAGGAAATAAAAATTGGGAAACATGATAAAAATTCATTTGATTAATTCTATCAAAATTTGTTTAATGAAGCATATACACATATATATTAAAAAGAAAATGAAAATTGTTGCATCGTGATTAGTATTGTGATGCAACAATTTCCATTTTACAGAGCAAAAATGTCTCGTTTACTTACAAAACCAACATTTGATAATAATACTCATATTTAGAGTATTTAACGTAGTTTCTTCATTCTTCTCATTTATTTTCTATTCAAAAATCTTTAAAGAATTTTAAAATTAGTTTTTTGTACTTGTATGTAAGTAGAAAAATCTAGATACCTATTATAGTTCCTCTATTAAATTTTAAGTAAATAAGCGAAAGCTTCAATTTTTGAAAATGATGCTACATATGATTATGAAATATGATGCCACAAAGTGGTTCTATGACAACCGAACTATTTATTGAAATAACTTTATAGTCAAATAGAACTTCTAGCTATTTTTGAAAAATTATAATGTGTTCGTAATGGAAAGGATATCATATACGTGAATGCGCATTTAAATATAACTTTTTTTTATTTAAAATATATTTAAATTAAGTGATTCATTAATCGAAAGTAAATAACTTATTATAACCACATTATATAAATGACTCTTAAAATTTAAATAAAAATAATAAAAATTATGTAATCCCAGTTTTCAAAAGCAGATGAAAATCGTATTACATTGATTTTAAAAATGAAAAAAAAAAAAAAAAAAAAAAAAAAAAAAAAAAAA
>BMAW01016128.1:360737-378543 GCA_019974015.1 Nephila pilipes
AAAAAAAAAAAAAAAAAAAAAAAAAAAATGATAAAAAGGTCTTTAGACAATATAAGATATTTCAGAAATGATCGAAAATCATTTTTTATGAAGAGTCTATGGCATTTAATTATCCATTAATCTGTTAGATTGTTCTAGTTATTCGAAATATATTTTAAAAAAACCAGTAAAACGTGTATATACTGGAGAACATGTTGCAATTCAAAATAAATTGTAAAAATCGCAATTTTATCGCAACTATGATTATTGATTCAAATAATCAATTATTCCAGCATTGTTGATTCGGATAATCAATAATACCAACATTATTGATTATCCGAAGTGTCTGTATTCAGAGATGAATAAAGACATTTTGAACGTCATACAAAGGATGCTTAATTGAATTATATACAGGGAAATTTCAAATACTTAAATTTTTCTTTAAATTGATTTCTGTCAGAGTTTAAGCAAAAATTCTATAAATTGAATTTTCTAAACATATTTAAACCCTCGTAGTTATATATAAATATAAGTTGTATTCACATTTAATTCTAAATATGTTTTAACTGACGAGCGAAGTGTTATCATAATAACCTGCACTACGTTTTGATTGCGACGTATCAGAAAGAAATTCAATTTCATAGCCTAAATATTTTTATTATTATGGTTATAGTATTTTTTCTTCGGTTATTTTCATACTTATTCAGATTAGTCGGCTTTTTTATTTGATTGTTCTAGGGTGGCCCAACAAATATTTTTTTGACCTCAGAGGGCGTTGTTAAATCAAGTTGGTATTTCCATTGTGTGTTACCATTTGTTAAATGGCACAAAAAAGTGTCAGTCTGTTTCAGTGATCAGTTTTGACTTGAAACCCGTTATTTCTAAATCAGAATTAGATTTGTTCAGTCATCATTTGTCGTCGTCATTTCACGGGGAGTTGTAACCGTTGGTGAGATCAGGGTTCATCCTTACTCTCCGGAAACCATGCAACAACCACAGCTATAAGTTGATTCGGCTAAATATGCTCTAAAGAAGGCGAAAACCTTATTGGCTAGAAAAGCATTAGAGATGGATATTTGGATGCAAAGTTTGTCATACTCATGTGCTTCTTAGAAAAAGGAAAAACGATCACTGGACAATGCTACAGTGAGTTACTTACCATTCATAAAACGAATATTTTTTAAACACCCATCGTTTTCTAACAACGTTCCTCGTCTTAATGTTTTCTAAAAATTCAACTTCAAATATATATTTGTATAAGGGATAAAATATCCGGTAGGAGTTCAGTGCATTTTACATACAATTTTTTCTTTCGTTTAAATGCAAAATCATGTTATATCCAATAATCTTAAGCAACTGTCCCTACCAAAAGAAAAGCAAAAGATTAAAAAAAATTAATCATTCTTTCATAGGCATGCTCTTGAAATTAAGATTTAAATAAACTTAATTTTTCAGTTTTAATCTTACATTCAACTTTCATTAAAGGAAGACTTGTAAAATATTCTGTTGTGCACTGCGCACTGCTAATCACTGTGTGTGGAGACGTTTTATCTTTAAACTCACTTTTATTAAACATAAAGCATCTTAAGAAGAAAAAAACAAATGGGTTTTTGTTGACCGTAAAGCCATGCGGCGTAATTGAAGCTCTTGGGTACTTGCTAAGACTGTTATTTTTGGTTGTATGAAAGGTGAAAAAGAATACCTAGCTTTGAGTAGTTTCTGCTTTTTGCGTTGTTAAACCTGTCCTTTTATTCGTTCTTATTTTTTCTGGACAAAAAGTGTTACCTTTTATACTTTTGTAGGTATCTTTTTAGGATTCTTACTTTAGAGGAGGGAGAGGAGTTCTATCCGAAGTTGCTCGGAAGTCCTCGAAATATCTGTGAAAGTAAAGAATGGATTCAGTCAGGGGAAACCTGTTCTCTCAACCGGTAGTTCGGTAAAGGATAGTATTAAAGTGAACGTTCCACTTAGCAGCCACTATTTTTGCTTGAATTTTATCTTGTTCTATCGCTGACTCTTTCTTTAAGTTTGAAGCGAAATAATTTTTGTATTCTCTACTGTTTATAGACTCCAATGAATGCTTCCTATTCTACGTACTATTTCTAATGTGGCACATTTTTTTTTATAATTCCGCTTTAATTATTTAAAATTAAATTTTTAGCGATTTTAGCTGAAATATTTGTGAAGCCATCTTAGTAATTATTTGCATATATATATATATATATATATATATATATATAACAACATATCAATCCTGCAGAATCTAACCAGAGATTGCGCCTGTAGTAAACCAGTAACCAGGTCTTTCTAGAGTACATACCTTTGCTTGGAAACGTGTCTAAATCTTAAGTCGATCGACCGACAGCTAGAGTATCGAGGTTGAGAAATCGTTTGTGTAGTTGTTTTAAAATGGAAAACCGAGTTTCTTACTGATAGAAACATTGTTTAATGGGTAAAAGCTTGTCAGCGGAAGAATACATTTGAAAAATGTACGACTCTTATCCATCAAAAGTCAACGATTTGTCGGTGATTTGCGAGGGTTCGTGTAGTCGATACCGACACAATGACCGGAAACCTGGGGACGCTTGTAGCCTACACCGGAAAAATGTGAAAGTGAAGTGACAAAAAATTATAATGAAAGATCGTAAGAGTGAAGCTCCGTGAATTGTGAGATGACACAGATATCATATGGAAGTGTACCGAATAATTTTATGAATTGTGCATGCAAAGGTTTTTTCAAGAGGTGCCGCGATTGTCTTTCGATGGAACAAAACGCAGTAGTCGAGTTTCAGAAGCTGTTTTATCGTTATTCATTACAAACAAAAGATTTCTTTTGCAAAAAAAAAAAATAAAAGGTTTGGTAGCGTTGGAACGTTTATAACTTAAAGGTGATTGTACAAAAGTGTTATGTTGATGAATAAAAAAAATTTTGCAAAAAAATGTTGCTTTTCAGTTAGTCCTCAGGACGTGTTGATCCATTATATATATATATATATAATTATAATGTGTCTGTGTGTGTGTGATTATAATTTGTATAATGAATAGGACAAAAATTCAATTTAACGTTTATTATTCCTGGTTTTAAATTATCTCGATTATTCCGATAATTTGTATAATAATTGAAATTAAAATATTTTTTGCAAATATAAATGTTCTGGGTTTTATAATAGTCAACCCCTTCTAATTTTCATACCTATAAATCAATTCCATCGAAAAAGTATTTTTCTTAAAATTTATTTAAAAATATATATTTACGTTGAATTATTATTCCACTGAATTTCAATTGTTGTTTTCTTTAAGGCTAAATTAAAAATGTTAAAAATAACTGATTCTCATGTATTGTAAGAAGTTTGATTTAAAATACGCTCCAAACTGTTTTTTGCGGTTGATAAGAACCACACATAAAGAAGCACATTTAAAATGCTAAACTTCATAAGCAGGTATAAAATATATCGTTATTTACTTCATTAAATATTTTTACGTGAATATGGACGTGCTACTAAGTAGTTTCAAGTAGAAAAGGAAACTCAGAACCCTCGGTGATAGTAGAAAATGATTTCAAACAACATGAAAATTAAATTACACACAGAATATTTTTAATGTTTTATTTGTTATATTTTAAATATTACCCGGACAGTTTCTAAAAATGCACTATATTAAAACCATTCTTATGATCGGAATGCAAGATTTCTTTCTTGGGATCAACTTGTTCAAAATCAGTTTCTGTCTCTTGAAAAGATGCTGTCTTCGCACTGTTCAGGGTTGACATACTTTTTAGATACAATGCGTTAAGTCTAGGTTTTATGTGAGCTATGTGGTATTTTAGTTAGCCGGTTTATACATTTTTTGTCAACTAAACATAAAAAGATTGAAATTGTTCTTGAATTTAAGTTCTTTTAAATTGTACCTGAAGATAGGGTAAATCTGGTGAACCATTTGTTTACTTTTCTTAAATTACTTTTATTATTATTATTTTATTCATATTAAGAAATTTGGACTTTTTAAAATTGACAGGAAAATCGCACAAAACAAGGAGAGTATAAAAACAGCCTGTATTTAAGTGCACAATCTCTTTATCTGATTTATATCATGTATTGTTTGATTAACCGCGACCAACATTACTATGTCAAGAAGTGGAAATTTATCACTTTTCGCATTTAAAACACGACACAGTTAAAACACATTTTGAAAATTCATTTATACAAGATTCCATCTTATAAGTGCGTGAATTATAGTTTATTTAATGTATCATCATCTTCCATAATAGCATTCTATCTCTTAGTTATCGAAACGAATTTTCCAACTAAAGTTTCACAGACCTCAGTAATATAATTTGTCATCTAGTCCACCGATTTAGATCTGTAATTTGATGTGTTTTTCTTTATATGATACTATAAAGAGTAGCTCCAATGAAAAAGGGAAGAAACTGAAAGAAAATATTCCTTTATTGGAAATTTATATGAAAATGGTTTTAATGAAGTCCGAACCACTAGCCTCATCATTTCTGCAACAGGTCAGTGCCGCTTTGTAGAATATTATAATGCTATTTTTTTTCGGAAGAAACCTGCCTTTCTCCCCTTCATCTTCTGAATGATAATGTTTCCCTCACCGAGATTTTTTAAATGGTTTAGACATGACATGTCGGTGACAAATCGAGATGTCTATAGATTGGTGTTTCAAGCCTAATCGTTGTGGTTGTTCAATGTTCGGAAGACGGTGCACATGGTGGTAGTAGATTACTGTTGTGAGATAAGATTAGGCCATTTATTTGATTGCGTTTGCAGAAGTCGTGAGTACTGCAGTATTGGCCAGAATTGAGCGCACTTTCGACTTCGTCGCAGGAACCTACTATAGATAATTGGAAAAAAAAAAACTCGTAAAACTACCTTCTTTGTTACTACGGCATTGATTTGGTTTTTTTTTTTTTAGAGAACATTATCTGTTTCATTCTGCATTCTACTACTTTGATTCGGTGTATAGTGTTTAGCACTCCCATCGTACCGTCCCATGCGTTTTCACAAATGTGGATAGATCAGATGTTGCATAAATAGATCAGATGTTGCAGTGGAGTACATTTGTTGCATCCTGTGAGCAGCCAAGAGATATTTCTGTATCCATTGCGCACAGATTTTACGTGGTATTTCAGATGGTGATGGACGATTGTGCACTTTTCCTTTATTACGAGTACAATGTGCTATACAGATGTCATGATCTGCTTAACTCTTCGATTATCTCAATAATTTCTCCGACAACCCGTAATGGTTATTGCAATCTTAGAGTTTGGCCGTGCCATGATCATATCAGATCTGATATTGATGTCCACCCCTTCACGAAAACTTTAACATTATTTACCCACATCTATTCGTCTTAAACAGTGCTCATTATAAACTATACTATTTTATTAATCATCTGCATTATGCCCACTTTTCTGTCGGTAAAAACCGTACTACTGACGCGTTGTTCTATTCTGAATGCATTCATCTTTAGCAAGGAGTTAACATTCGCTTTAAATGTTCTCGCCGGAACAATTTATCGGCTATACACGTATCCATGTGCGAACGTTCTTTTATAACCGTGAATGGTGGCGCTGCTTTATACGCGTACTTAGGACTATCACGTGACATATATCACCATTTTTTGGATAAATGCGTATACGTCTTGTACATTAATAATTATAATTGACGTTAAACACCAGAAAAACGTTGAAACTCTAGTATGGTTAATATTTCGTATAATGTGTGATATACTCCTATCTTGATTAGGAAGATCATTATATTCATAAAGCTAGATAGTGCTGTTTTCATACGATTCTTATTGGCAAAATGACCCTGGAAGTTAAAATGGACAAATAAAATTATACCTTTATCATTTGATTCGCTCTGAAGTTGTTACAGAAATTTTGTTAGTAAAAATTTCATTTTATTTGTAACTCAAAAAAAGTTAAACAAGATCCCACATACTGATAAAGCAATACTTAATTCCCTTCTGTCTAGAACTGGGGTCTCAACCCAATGCCCAAAGGCACCATTGCACCATCGACATTTCATTGTGTCAATGATGTGCGACAACGATAAATTGTTTGGTTTTGGCCAAAGGTAAAATTTTATGTATTTTTATTGTTGATAATTATTTTGAGAAAAATGTAGTAGCGTGTTGTTAGGAAAAAAAAACATTTGTTGCTAGTGCCGTGTTTATCCATTTAACTGTTTGTAGATGTGCAGTTTGATAGGAATTGTCCCCGGATTTGAAAAGTATTGCCCTGACAGTTTGTCATTTGTTCAGTTATTTGTTAAAATTTAGCAGGTTAAGCAGGGTATCATATATTCATAATTATAAAAGATATTAATCAATAAATTGCAATGCCTAAGATCTATTGACTTTAGAATTATATTTTTATGCAAATTTTTAAGCCAATGAATATAAAATAAGAATAAAAAAAAATTTTGTGTATTATTTAGTAATTATTTATTTTACACCAGACCATAATCAATAATTTTTTATATTTTAAACTAGCATTTTGGAATATTTACTTTGTATGGGTGCTATTTATATCAACTTATATATTTACTTTAAAAAAATTAAATGTACCCGCCATTCCATTAGTATTCTAGAATGTGCTTTCCGGATCCTGCTCTAGAGGCATTTGAAGAATTCTACAAAATAACTCACTATTAATGTTTTGTTTGGCAAAATTAAAAAGCTCAGCGTCTTACGATAGCTTTTATTGCTGGAGTCATGAAAAGGCCGAAAAAAAAAAAAAAAAAAATCTCTTCAATGGAGTGTAACATTATCGAGAAATTCATTTCATTTTTAACAGCCTCATTACATATATTTATACATTTTTTCTTTCCTTGGATCTAACAATATTACATGAACGTTAATTTTTTCCCATTCTCTCCAGATTGAAGGAAGCGTAAAATGCATAATAAGAAGAGCGATATGCTAACTGATGAAGATCTTCATGTGTATTCATGAGGCTTTGAGCCATAAGTGTTTCCTCGTACGCATCAATGATGCCTTTTTTGCTGTACTAGAAAAAATTCGATCAAAATTAAACTCATAAATACTGTTAAATAGTTCTCATACATACTGCATTTCAAATGTATAGAAAATGAAAGGATAAAGTCACAAATTTTTTAAGTTGCTTTATATATTATCTTATTATTTCTCTTTCAGTGGTTATTCAAATTAACTTACTTCTAACATGGTTATAAACGTTTCTCAAAGCCGTTAAAATTGCTAATTTCATTTTTTTATATAGAAGAATAATACATAGGTCAAATTCAATATTTTATATGGGGAATGGGATCTAAGTCTTGGACAAATAAAATTTATGCAGGACTATTCAATTTATGTTGGTTTAAAGTCCCCTACAAAATATTCTACAACAAATAGACAGGAATGGAATGATTCAATTCCATTCTCTTCCCAATCCATAATTAATTATATATATATATATATATATATATCTACCTGTGAAGTGAAAGATAATAATGCCTTTTTCAAACATTTAATAATATTTATTGCACAATATATTTATTTTCCGTCGTCACTTATAAACTCTTGCCAGGGTGATGGTAATTTGTAAATGCCATTTTTGAAAAATACCTTGTCTTTAGAGACGAAGGACTAAATTAGTGCAAGGTTGACGTATGCTTCAGTTTTGAATTTTTTTCCTTTCAAAACTTTTAGCAGGGAGATAAGAAAGTGATAATTAAAAGGTACTATGTCTGAGAAGTACGGTGGAAGCGCCAGAAATTCCCAATCTAGCTTTGTGTTATTCTGCAGAATCATAAAGCAATATGACATTGTCATAATGCAATATAATAAAACCCATGATGGGTATGTGACCTCTTTTACTTTCAGGGCTTTGTTTTAATCATCCGTTTGTTGATAGTATCTCCCCGAGTTGAGTTTTTTGTTAAGTTTCAAAAGTTCGAAATGTATTGGTTCTTGGACGCACCACCATATGCACAGTGTTCTCTTATTCAGGCTCAACCTCGATTTAGAGGTGGAGGGGTCAGGTAGTTCACGCTTCTCGTTTGCTCTCTTCCTTACGATGTTTTCGAAAATGATAATTTTTTCATCGCCAGTTATCATCCGGTTCAAAATGGGGTTGTTTTGGCTCCGGGGAAACATAGATGTGCATATGATGATTCGATTAAGCAAATTATTCTCATTTTATTTACGAGGTACTCACTTGGATTATTCATAGACGAATCCTAGTAATGACGGAAATTATATTGTACAATAATTATTATTAAAATATTATATATATATGTATATGTATATGTATATATACACCACTACACACACATATGTATACAACCACTTATATATATGTATATATATAGCATAATAACTAATAATAATAATATAATAATATATATATATATATATATACACACACATATTCATATATATGTATATATATATATGTATATATGTATATACTATATATGTAATTTTCTATTTCTATCCATTTGCCTCCTAATTCAAAGTGAAGTGATTCATTCTTGTTCGATCCCCTTCTAAATTATCATTTTATTTATCAGATCACGTGCTCATAAAATTTGTTTAATCCTTTTTTTCCACGATCGTAAATTTGTAAAAATAATCCATTCGGATTCCTTTTCTATGAGGAAATTTCGCCAGAATCTCTAATCCTGTATCACGAATTCCATAACGTTTCTTATGAATTTCCCTTTTATATAATGGGATAATCTAAAAATTAGAGCACTTCTTGTCGATCGCCATTTTATCATGCATTGCGGTAAACCGTTTAAAAGTTTCTTGTTTCTTCATCCACTTGACATGAAATCAGCGTTCGCCCTAAAATGAACAGTTGTAAACAAAGTTGAACTGGAACATGACTGCATTCGTCATTGATTAAATTTTGATTTTAACTACAGCAAAAGTTTAATGTCAGAAATAGAATTCATTATATATATATATATATATATATATATATATATATATATATATAGAAATAAAGTACTTATTAAAATAGTAAAATTTAAAGATAACTATCTGGATATTAGTGAATTAACACATAAATAACTCAGTTGCAATACACATAACGGCTACAGTCAAATACATTTATTTTTTAAAAAGAGTTATTTTAAACCATACTTTCTGCCTTTTATGAACGTTATAAAGGAAAAGGTATAAAAAGGCCAAAAATATGTATTTACCAAAGAGTTTATTAAATGAAAGCATTTTAAAAGAAGAGACGAGAATTTGATTTAATCACCAAACCATTCTATAAGTGCGACCCATTAATAAAATCTTAATTCTTTTGTGGGCTATGTTGTGATATAAGTAAACGAGAGAAAAACAAATATCTAAAAAATGTTTGAGAATAATGAAGAGTTACAACTCATTATAATAATTTAATTTGTATCGGATTGCAGGCGTTGTACAAAGTACCTTTTAAACTAAACAAAATATCTCCTTCGACTAAATGTACTGGTATTGCTATGGCAGTGAGAAAATAATATACCATTCACATTTTACATATATCACAATAATAATTGTAAAAGAAAGATGAACCTTTCAAATTTAAGCGCATGCCGTTATAATAACAATTGTGAAATAATGTACCATTCCATAATTTTACACACGTATTTAGTAAAATAGACAGCTAAAATCCGTTGTGGTAATGTTAAAAAAAATTACATTTTCAGAAAAACAATTTTAGTTTACTTTTGTATTTTGCTAAAATAAAGTAAAACATATACATTTAAAATCCTTCTGGCAACATTTTCTCTTTTTTTTTTAGATGTCGAATAATTTTTTTTTCGGGTTTCTTTAGTTTCAAGCAAAAAAATGGTATTTTTGTATAATTGATGCGCTTTTATTCAAAGTTTTGTATTGTTTCGGTGTGTAATAGCCTGGAATGGTTTTGGCTGTCTGAAAACTTTAATAATCCTGTAAAATCCGTACCATTCAATAAGAAAACGGTTAAATACGAGATGACTAGGCAGGAACGTTTTGGAATTAAAAGAAACTACAAGAAAAAAAAATTATTGTATACATCAGAAGAACGACTAAATTCTATACATAGTCACCATAAAAGAAATTGAAGCTTCATATCATAGCGGTGGACAAGTTTTGAAATTCCTTCATCATAGAATTTCTATATCATTTTCAAACAACAAAAGACCTTGAAACTTGTATGAAAACTAAGCGAAAGCTCTTTTTTGTTATGAAACGGCGGTTTTCTGAATCTTTCATCAACTTTAGCGACCAGTTCGTCAGTCACAATGCTAGGCGTCCTCTTCTCTTCATCTTGAACGTTAAGCCATTTTAAACTATCTGTTCGGATTGAACTTTCATTCATTACATTGTTTCCGTACACTTCCACACTTGCCGATAAATTTCTACGGTTTTAGGTTTTGCCAGCAAAAACAACATCTGAATCACACCTCACAGCTGGCAGGGTTTTTTCGATTTCAGCGCATTTAAATTTGAATATAAAACAGGCGTGTGAAATGTTCCGTTGGCGATGGCCTTACTGAGATACCGCGCTGGGAACGCTGGGAAAATGATCGAGCATATAGGCCGCCGGAGCCTTCTTCAAATCGGAGTCGGTATATACATCAAAACTTGGCTTTGTTTGTGTTTGAGAGCATTCTGCAGGAATGTTTACTTTAGTGGCAGGTCTGATTGGCTCTTCTGGAAGTCTGTTAAGTGGGCGTTGATAGATTTCGATTCGGTGGTGCTGGTACTCTTGTTTCCGATTGATTGGCTGTTGCTTTGGAAGTGGGAAGCGCTACCGTGGCACTGGGCTGCTGAGATTATGGAGTGCAAGGTGTGTCTGTAGTGTTGGGGCGTATACGGCGCAAGGATAGATGTGGAATATGTGTGTGTTTTATAGGTTAAGATTTTTAATAGAAAGAATTTTAATTTAGAATTACAGTTAGGGTGGGGTTATATATCGAGAAGTACAGTTCAGGGTCTTTAGAATTTTCTTTTTTGGGGTGTAGTTTTCTAGTTGAATCATATTGCTATTATTAGTAAGATAAGTGTTGCGAAAATTTTTTTGGCTATTTGCTGTTCCACAGAGGTGGGATTTTACCGTTTGCTTTAAGTATTCGTTGGCTTCTTATATACTTGGTTTTTTGTTATCATGCAGTGTTGAGCTTTGTGTTGTTTGCTCTAATAATTGAATAGAACTTTTAGCCGCATACACCCAAACCAGGCATGCACATAAAAGTAAATAAAGCCTAAAGTACGGCAGTGTACAGAAGCTGTTTATTTTTTGATATTCATTTTAGAATCCGGCAAATTAGGGTATACTACATTTTGCTCTCGATTTTCACTTTTGAGTGTTTGATAATGTTGTTTCATGTGAGTTGTTTATCAAAATTATTCAAGATATTTGGTGTGCTGAGACCAAGGGATTGTTGTGTTAAAGTTGGTGGTGGTGTTTTATATTTCGTTTTCTGGAAAAATAGAATTGCTGCTGTTCTCGGCAGTAATCTTGATTTTTCCAGTCGATATAATAATTTTCGAAAATGAAACCTTAGACAGCTGATTACAAATGTGATTGATTTAATATTTTGTTTACTTCAAATTACCGTATCATCTCGTACATATTAGATGAGTAGAGGCTGTATTGTGGGATATCATTGGAAGTGAGTATACAAAAATTGGCCCAATAATAGAAGACACTTGAGACTACTCATAATTAGTTGTTAAGTATTGTGTATTTGAATATGTGTTGTTTACTTTAATTTGATAATTTCTGTTTGTGAGGTATGAAAGAAATTAATTTTGTCTGGTGGTGCTTTGAGGCCTTAATTTATTAGTTTGTAGGTTAGGCCTTCTGTCAGACGCGTTATTACTTTTTGGATATCTGAAAAATACCGCATGTTGATTTACTTTTTTTCTAGTCGGATGAAATATGCTCTGTTAGAACATTGGGGGTGTGAGGTAGAAGGTGTTTGGTAAGCCGTATTGAGGTTGGGGTTACGGATATTAGTATGTTTATTTATTCTTGTTAATAAAATGGATTCAGTAAGTTTACTAAGTGACGATGAGCGCTATAGGTCTATGCAACTGTCAGGGAGGCGGTTTTCCCCAGTTTTAGTATAGAAAGATTAATGAATGTTTCCGTTTGGAAATAATTTAGAGTTTAATTAGATTGTTAATTAAATAAGTGGTAGGAATTAGTTTGGGAGGAAGAAGTTTTTTACATTTTACATTTGTAATGTTATCTTTACTGGTACTTTATTTATGGCTATATGTTTTTTATATATGTGACGTTTAGGCCATTGAAACTGTGTCTCTATAATGTGTGTGTGTGACAAGTGCGTGTTAAAGTTATGCAGTGTTTCTTGTACTTTTGAGATTATAATGATTTTGTAATTTTCAAGGTCTTTGTTTTCCTGTGAAATTTTGTGAAAAGAATTAAGTGTAACTAAGAGGGGTTGGATTATCTGTGTCTGATTCAGCAATAGTGTGTATTATTGAGTAGTGGGGGGGAACTATTGCTTCTTTTTTGTTTTGAAGATTTGTGCAGATTTTCCATTTGTCTTGTGTGTTAAGTGTTTGAGTGTTTGTGTCAACTGTTTGTAAAATTATATTTTCTTTTTTGGTTGTTCAGTTATATTAATCTGAGTTTTTTATGTTGGGATCAAGTGTTCTTTGGTTGCGTTTTGTTTCTTGTTTTGATAAGTTGTTTATGTGTTGTGGTGTATCTTTTCATTTTAATTTTATGGGTGGATGTATTTTGGTGTGCTGTTCGTGCAGTTTGTAAGTTCTTCTATTTTTTGTTCAAGTAGGTTGCAATTATTAATTTTTGTGAAGTTATTTAAATTAATACTTTTGTTGATTTCAGTTGTTCCGGGTTTGTAGTTATGGCTCTTTTTTATTTGATATAGTGGGTTAGTGTAAAAGTTAAATTCAAGTATTATTGGATTGTGATCAGATGATAATTCAGGTGATTTATTGTGTGTTTTAATTAAAATTTTTTAATTAATTCACAAAATCTATGGTGAGTGGCTGATTTGTGTCCCAAATCTTGTGTGTGTTGGGTGTGCAGTAAATGTCATATTGTATAATTATTCAAGGTCTTACTCTGGTGGAATTATTTGTACATTCCAGTTTTGGTGTTTTTTGCATTTAAAATGTCCTGAATTATGATGGTGTTAGTAATATGTGTAAAGATGGTATCAGATCTTGTGTAAAATTTGAATAGTAGGAGGAGATATATACTTTATGGAGGCAGGGTGACAGCTGAGGTGGTTGAATTGGGTATGAGTGATAATTGTGGCTTCAGTGTGTTAAGATTGGTGGTGTGGTGGTGATGTGTTAGTGAGTTTTTAATAAGATCATGGTGCCTCCAGACCTGTTTCTTGATTTCTCTATCATCACGATAGGCAGTATCGTTAGGTAGGTGTGTTTTTTTGGTCTCCGTTGTGTTTCCTGTATATAATTAGGTCTGGGGTATGCTTCTGTACAAAATCTCGTAGCTCAACGATACGAGATTGTTACGTTCCATAGCAGAGGCCTTAAGAGTTTGTAAGTATTATTTATGTGTGGTTTTGCCAAGAACTGGTTTTGCAAAATCATTGTTATCTACATCATCAAGAGCTTCACTAAAACATACGTTTTATTAGTTTTCCTCAAACAGCACCTTTATTTTTATTTGGTTTTAGAAGTCCTGGTAGCTGCTTGAAGATCTCCATACTTGATTTGCAACATCTCGATAAAAGCTTGAAGTAAGTTTGGGTGTTTTCATCGTTTTCAGTGTCTTCTTCTTGTGGGTTGTAGAATGTTTTGGTATTGTTTATGTTGATTAACTAGGTTTATTGCTATTCCTGTGAACCGTGGTTTATTGTTGGATCTGTTTGCGATGTTATGTTAGTTGTCGTGGCGCCATCTGTTGGGTGTTGTTGACTGCATTTGCATAAGAAAAGCTTTCAACCAACAAATTTTGTTTTGAACGTTGCTTTTGGGTGGTTTCAGGTATTTTCGCATCACTCCGTAGGATAGAAATTATCCTGTTGTTCTAGTATACATTCGGGTTTTGGATGCGCTCTTTTATTTGGCCAGTCTCTAGTAAGATGCGCTTCCGCATTTAATCTGGGTTTGATGTAGCAGTTTTCTGCCGAGTAGGTAAAATGGTTGCACCGATAGCATTGGTGAATTTTTCCCGCTGCCTCGGCCAACCTTCTGATGATGACTTTCCCATTCATGTAGCAGATTTCGTTATAATGTGATCCTTCTCTGCTTCAGGTGTTCTGGGGATGGTTGCAAGGAATATTGGGAACTGAGATGCCGAGCACGCAGACGCAAAATATGATCGGTGCATAGCGACGTCAGAGAAGCGTTACATACTTTCTGAGACAAAGCTCAGTATGAACTTGAATTCATAAGTTTGTGTTTCACTAACAACATTTTTTGTTGATACCGACAACAACACATTATTAAAATTACCATTGGCCTTTCTGGTCACATATTTTTGTATATGAATAAGTTTATTATTCTAAAAGTATTTTACTTTATTCAAAAGACTAAATAAAATGTTCACAAATTAAAAAAAATTCAAATATTGGAAGTTTTTCCAAGAAAAATTATGACAGAAAATTTGGAAAAAAAGTGGGGTTGCTTGTTTTCAGAACAGGTTCAATAGTAGTAAAATTTAGGATTATAAGGTTTTAAATAACATGAATCTATTAATATCTAAAGCTCCAAATTTAATGTTCTTAATAATAAAACTATCTTAAGTATAGAAAAAAAAGCTGAAGCAAAAAAATATCATCAGAAGAATTAATTTAATGAAAAAGGGCTGCTTTTACTTAACTTCTTTTTCTACTGCTTTTCACTCTTACTTTATTAACTTTTTTTCGCCGCCACTTTTGGTTGTTGACTTACCGCCACTTTACTTTTCTTAATAATATGAACATTTGATAACAATATAAACAGTTGTTATTTACTTTCTTAACCGCTTGGTTACCGCATTCCGCTATGCTATGGTTCAGATAAAATCAGTCATAACTTTTGAACAGCAGCTACTATTATTCGCGTCCTGTCGCGTTACCTTGGTGATCCGGAGCCATTACTGTTAGCATATCAATTCTACTTGCGCAATACTCTGGTGAGCTTCTTTAACATATTCCTGAGACAAAAGATAAGACCTGATCGTTCAGCAATTGATTCTTGAGTGATTCTTATCGCGTTATTGTGCTATATTTTAACTCGAAACGGGTCTTAGAGTCGCTGACGCCTCCAGAGCTGGAAGATATTTCGCTGCCGCGCGCGCCGCACACACACACACACACGCACACACACACGCACGCACGCACGCACACACCGCACACACACACACACACACACACACGCACGCACACACACGCACGCGCACACTGGCACACGTGTTCTGGGTTATGAATATTATGTAATATTGTGCGTGTAAAATGAAACTCTGAGATACGCTGGCGGGTTGAAGGGTGGATCTCCTAAAACTGAGACGGTATGCTCCTGTTCCAGTTTAATTAACCATTAAACACTTGTGATGTCTTTTTTTTTTTTATTATGTCTTGGCGGAAGTATTTTTGTCCAGTATTGGCTATTTTTGTGAAGGATTACTTATCGCTTAATAATCCACACATCATTACCATTCAGGACTACACCAAGCCTTTGATCGCTCGTGGCGGGTCGTTTGTGAAGTTAAAGATTTGCGTTTTTCAGAGTAAATTCGAGCAGTTTTAAATGCCGATTATTCCGTTTCATTACATTTATGTTGGTAAAATAATGGTTACTGGTTGAGTAGAAATCCAGAGACAAAGATTCAAGGATGTAAACTTGAATAACAGAAGGTGTTTATTAAAAGGCAGTAACGATTTTTTATGCAGTAACCAGTAGGTTGTATGGTAATGTATATATATATATGTATGTATATATGTATATATGTATATATATATATATATATGTATTATATTATATATATGTATATATATATATTATATCTTAACATATATACATATATATATATATATATATATATAATATATATATATGTATATATATATGTATGCTCTATATAACTCTTCATATATATATATATATATATATATATATATATATATATATATACTTGTTTTAAATTATTAGTTCGCGCATAACGCAATTTCGTTTGTGAATCGCCCAAACCACTTATTAAGGAAAAATTAGTACTGCACAAAGTTTGTTTGTAAATAAATCAATCTTCTCACGATTAATTTAAATGTCATTAAAACTTCATATTAAAGGAACAGGAAAGACTTCGCATTTTTATCACATCACACGCAATTCTGAGCTGAAAATACTTTAGATATCGACGATTTACTACTCAAAACTTTTAAAAGAACATACATTCGGCTTCAAATCTTCAGAAACGAAATTATGATGACTTTTAAACCAGCGTAATTACGTTAGGTAAGATAGAAAAGTTACGTGTGGACAAAGCGGGAGTAATAAAAGACAAGGAAAAAGGACCAAGTGAGCCTCGAAGAAACCATCGATCAAAGTCAAAGGGTATTTGCCATCGTTTGTTGAACTCGGAAATTCCGAGCGGAAAGGAGAAATCTTAATGGCAATAATTTTGTCGCCATAGCTGTTACATTAAACAATTAACTGCAGTCGTTTTATGATGGGATGAGTAAAACTGAAAGTATTGTTGTAACGGTGATTTCCGTAACTGCATTTGGTTTCACTAAAATGAAGAGTTTTATTTAAAGCGAGCTAATATATATCGAAAATGCCGTCAATTCGAATGTTTAACAAGATGATATTTATATGCCTACAAAAAACGCACGCTAATTTTTTTCCAAATGTATAAATAGCTTACTGTACAAAACTTTAAAATATTATTATACATGGGATGTAGTAAAATCGAAGGCCAACTTACAGCTTCTCACGAGTTTTAGAAATAATTTATTTACCCTTTAAAGAAAAATGTTTTCCACTGCTCACAACTAACGTCGATAGGAGTAAAAAGCATCTAACTGACCCTTTAGTGAATTTCTTTCTTAATCAAATGTCTGTGATGCAGCATAATACACTCGGACAAGTTTTCTGTAGTCTCTCAGAAGGACAAATTAAATTTGTCCCAAACTCACCAAGATCAACCAAACCTTTGTGGAAGTGGTGACTCAGAATTCGAACACTAGATGGCAGTGCATCCCAATCTAGTACTGCTGTATAAATATACCTCCATCGCAAAATTTCCTTTCACAGGATTCATAAATCACGATTAGAAATATAGACGGCTACGGGTTGTGAGCTGCCAATATAATTTAGAACTACCGTTGACAATAATGGAAAACGTGCCGTGACGTTCTTACTGCATGGAATTTATATCAATTACAGTAATTCCTAGATAAAGTCTTCAGTAAATATCATACAGAAAGTACCACAACAGTAAAAAAAGACTTGCCAGTGGGTAGCGGCTCTACATGAGTGCAACTAATTAGAGGAGAAAAAGCATAGGGCTAGATGGATGCTAAAGCTTTTAGAGACTTTTGGTGTTTTTTTAAGCGATCAGCTGCTCTCTGGAGTGCAGCGATATATGTTTCCCGGAATTTGTAACTTGTATAATTCAAATTTATTTTCATAGAAAATAAGCTGCAGAATTGTAGCAATTGTTTCAATTGGTTATCATTGAAAATAAACAATGAAAAGACCATCAAAGTGGTTTTTTTATTTGTAACAAGCATTGCAGTAAATAATAAAGAGATATAATCTAAGAGTTATTTATTTTAAGTTTAAGTATGTTATTTATGGTGCGGAAACCAGGATATAAGTGCGTAATGGATTGTACGTTTAGAGACTGGAAAAG
>BMAW01016128.1:398489-443114 GCA_019974015.1 Nephila pilipes
TTGTTGTACTTCGTTCAGTTACGTATTGCTCTCGTTATTTTGAGAACAATGTTTTTTTTTGGAATAGATCTTGTTATTTCGAAAGTATTTTAAAATATATGATAGATTATTACTTATATGTGTTTTTAATACGCTCACTCTTTTAAAAGTAATATATTTTTGCTGACATTTCCACTTTAAGTAATAATATTACAGTAATCTTAAATGTTTGTATATATATATATATGAATAAATAAATGATTTAACTTTAATTTATAATAGTTTGAATTAATGAGAATTTAATTTCCTAATTTTTTCCATTCTCTTATTTAAAAGTAAAGCGTTCATTCTTATTTTCTGATACCATTCATTTTTAACAAATTATGTAATCACGCGTTCTGAAAATATGCGTTGTCAGCAGATCCACGGCTTCAGAACTGTAGGGATGATATCTACAAGATTTTCTGTCTGCAGCTGAAGTTCCTAAGAATCGCTACACATATGTCATGTATTCTTTTAGGTCAAAAAGGAAATTCCCTGCAATAAAACTCAAAGAAAGAGAAAATTCCCTCTCTTCTGGCTCATCTGCGCACTCGTTCTGTACGTCAGACGGCAGAGTTATATTTCCAGCCCAATGAATGAGATATGGTCTCTCTCTGTCAGCGAAAGTAAAATAAACTAGTAAATTAGAATTTCGCCTCGACTCATTATATTTTACTAATTACAAAATTACCAAAATTTTTATAATATATATAACTTTAAATTATATAAAATCATACTAATAATAACAAATTACAGCTATCAAACACCAAAATTAAAATAAATTATTGGAACAAAAAATTGCAAGTTATTACAAAATTATCTGAAACAATTAGTAAAAAAACAAAATACGTAAATTATTCAAGGCAAACAAATATCACTAATTAAAACATACAAAATTTTAAATTATAAAAAAAGCTATAAATTTACTAAAACAATATAAGAGAATTCAAGAACACATTACGCAATACAATTTCGATTCAAAATTAAAATAATATCATTTAAAAATTAGAATCAAGTTAAATAATCATAGCTTTTAAAAAAAGCAAATCTCAAGAGTAAAGAATTAAGAAAAATTCAAAACCAGACATAGTATAATATAAATATTGTTCCTGACTTTGGATTGATATTTTGTACACGTATTTAAACTAGTTCTACGTATCAAACAATCGCAACTTCAGTAACCACACTATTAAAATGGTAAAGATCAGGTATGATCTAAAATTCCAAAAATCGAACAATAATTAAACTAAAGAAAAAAAAGAAGTAAAGAAATAAATATATTTGAATATACGTACTATAGAAAAAAAACACATTAAACTTTAAAATTAATCCAAACATATTCATACGCATTTAAAAAAACCCTTTCTATAAATGTTATGTTATACCTTTTATCCCCAATAAATAAAAACGTAGTCAACCAGCTACAAGTATGACGTCTTTCGAATAAGTTACAGTATTAATATGTTTTTAAACACCAAACAATATTGTTTGGTTAATTTACTTCAAAAAACTAAAGAAATTCAATAAAATATTCTTATACTAAAAAATTTAAAAATTATTTAAAAACATATACCAAGATTATCAAATTAAATATTAAAATTTTGTACAGTAAATAAACTTATCTAACACTGATTCTCATCGGCTAATGATATGACACACACATACACATATATATGCATACATATATATACATATAAATTCAAAAGAGTCATTTGAGTAATTTTTGAGAATATACTTTGGAACACGAATTTTTGGGTTTCCAAATGTGATCAGACAGGAAAATTATGTTTGTGACTAGTGAATTTTTTGGTATGTTATAATATACCATTTGATCAACACATAATAGCGAATGAGAATTTATTTCTATTATTATTTTTCAAATAAAAGAAAATGTGAATGCATATCAGAATATCTTCAGGAATTGTTTTTTCTAATATGGACCTTTTAGAAAATATTCAGGAAATTTGAAATTATATGAATAATTATAAAACCTTGTATTTGAATTAATTAGATCTATATTTTTTTTTTATTAATTGTGGACAAAAGAAAGCGTTTGATATGTGGTTGGTCAACATTTTTTTCTTTACTCATGTAATACTATATTTCGATAGATAAGATAAGAATACTTAATTTCTTTCTTTCGAAAAGCCTTGTCTATTTCTTGATAAAAATTGATCAAAATCACAAATCTATTTCATATGTATCTAAATTCAATGTACATTTCAAAGTGTATGCCTTTCATATATACCTACTTCAAATGACAAATATCCTTTCTTTTTTTTATTTCTTTTACTTTTATCTCACACTTAAAGAAGTGCTTTGACAACAAGAATCCCTAAGTGTATTTTTCCATTCAGAATTACATTATTTAAAGAACTGAAAGCAGTAGAGGAAGACGTCACTGTTATTGTAAAAGCAAAACTATGTCTCATGAAAGTACAATCCGTTGTTTCGATTTTTCTCTTCTTATTTTGCTCTCAGAAAAATGGTGACTGCTTCCGTCGATTCCAAAGGCAGAGCGATTCCGTGACTCAACGAATGAACGTTTCTAGTTACAATTCCTATGAAAGTATCTATATTAAGTAATATAGCTATGAACTATTTATTTTTTGATTTTGAGTTAAAAAATAATTTTTTAACTTCTAATATAAAAAAAGAAAATCAATCAAATATATATTCACTAAAATATTGAAAATTTCCTTGTGTTATTTTTACTTCTAAATGAATTTTTTATATCACGAGGAAGAAATCAGCTAAATGTATACGTTTGTGAAGTTCGAATCCGACATTGTTCAAATCAAGTTACATGTTGAAGTCCTGATTCACCTAAAGATTCTATCGTTTGATGTGTTGCAGGTTGCTTATTTTTAAGTTAAATTACGTTTTGATTTCTTCTTAAACGTGCAATAAATGTTTTAATATATATATATATATATATATATATATATGGGGGACGAATATGCATTATCATTTTCCATTTAAGATTAACTCAATTTAACACCGATCCAAATTCATGCCAATAAACTCTCGCTCATTTAAACTGCTTTAACTTTAATTCTCGGCAATAATAAATTCTAGAAGATTCTAAGTTGCGTCAGAGGCTGCTAAGTTAAAAAAAACCCTGCGATTTGCTTTATTCGCAATGTTGCATTGGCTTCCATCCCCTTTTCATATTTTCGAAATTTTTTGCATGTGCAGTGAAATAAAGTCGTTTATGGATCAATTGACTTCTTTATCTACAGGTCTTGTTATATCACGAGGAAGAAAGCAGATTAAATAGATAAATGCTTTATAAGACTTTCTGTTATCGAATAATTAAACAGCAGGAATTCATTCGAATCTGCTTTGTCTGTTTTACGCAACATTAAAGTTCGTTTTTCAAAGCTTTTTTCCTAAAAACTGATTATTCAAACAAAACATGAATTAATATGAAGAGACCAATATGAACGCAATAACATGTTTACTTCAGATTTAATGTCATGGAGGAGGAGCTACTGGAATTTGCATTACCGATATTCAACATTCGCCCCAAAGTGAATACAAAAAATGTTTCATTAAAAATTTAGTTCAATCTGTAGATTAAGGTTTCGTTAATAACTCTGCAAATTTAATTTATTTACTACAAATTCAAATTTAAATTCTCTTTTACTAAGAAGTTTTCGAATAAAATGTGACCTTAGATCAATATGCTTAAGTTTATAATTTTCTAACTTATTTTCACTAAAATATGTCGCAGATTCACTCTCACAAAACAAATTAAGATTCAATTTAGGAAATAACTTACTTTCATTTAAAATATTATTAAACTATAAGAGTGCCTTGGCGGTGTCAGAAAGTGTTTTAAACTGCCTCCATAGGACTAAGTGCAATACATTTCTGCGTACTTGTTTTCCATAAAAAAAGGAATGTTACTTAAACGTATCAGTGTCCCTAATTGACTGTCTCCTTGTTAAGATATATCCCCAACTTGTATCCGAATTGGTAATTAAATCATAATGTTTTTACACTGGATACATTTTATTTGTAATCACTTGTATCAAAACATAATTAAGTAAATTAATTAAAATTAACAAGCGTTGGTATGTATAACTATTTCAAAATTGTGACATATCTTATTCACGCTGAAAGCTATATCAGGGCGACTTCTGTCAGCCCAATAAGAAAGACAGCCGATTAATGATCAATAAAGATATTCTTGTATTTTTTCGTTATCGATAATCTCACTTTCGCTTATTCTTGGAAGTAAAGACTCTGACTTAATTGATAATTAAAAACACTTCTTGGAATACCTTTATATTTATTGATAAGAGGATTACTTTCCGTTTTCATCATAACCTAGTGGTTGATGCATCTAAGTTTTCTTATGTACAAGAATGATGCCATTGTATCCAGTTGTACGTGTTCATTTCTTCTTTCACAGGGGACACAACAATATGCGAGAGACTCTGAAATCTTTAAATATTTGATTGAGGTTTTCCTACCTGTCCATATTTCAAACGATGTCATACTTTTATTCAGTTTATGTGTGCCTTGATTACATATGTGAACAAATGCTTGTAATGCTTCACCCCAAAATCATAATTGCAAACCACTATATTGCAAAAGTGCTTGGATCTCTTCTAAAATAGTTTTATTGAATCTTTCTACTTCTCTATTAACTTCCGGAGAATAGACATACCTTCTGTCAGCTCTCTTTTATACCCAATTCTTTAAAAAAATATTTGAATTCTTTACTACAAAATTCAACCCATTATCAGTTCCAACGTATATATATATACGAGGATTGTCCTTAAAATAGGTTCCCAAGTAGTTGCAGACGCTGTTGTTACACAGGCGTTATTTGGTGACACAGGCGTGTAGTTTGGCTTCCTCTCTCCCAGTTCCAGTCCCAGTGAGCTATCTGTGACGCTCATTTTTGGCTTGACAGCCGTTAGAGATGAACCTCCCTCTCCCCTCTCCCACCAGTGCGAATTACGCTTTGTGATTTGTTTTTCATGTGAAAAAAACACTGTGCCGGTGTACATTCATTTCCAACTGTTTGAAGTCAACAGAGACAACAAGTGTATGAGCCTGCAACACGTGCGCAATAGGTGTAGAGAATTCAAAGACGGATGTCCATGACGAACAATATATCCGCCTAAAAGCCCAGACTTAGCCCCATGTAACCATCTCTTTCCTGCATGCATTGAAGAAACACCTGGGTGGGACATATTTCAGAACCGGAGAGGAACTGAAAGAAAAGGTTTTACCTTCGCGGCGGAAGAGCTCTAAGATTCAGGCATAAAGAAGGTGGTACACCGCATGCAAAAATATATTGATCTCAACTGTGATTATGTCGAAAAATAGGAGAAAATCTACGCTTTACAAAAATGTATTATTTAATGCCAATAAACATGGCGGATGTGGCTGAGACAGTAGCAGCGCTTTCAAGTGGTGAGACGTTCTATAGCCACGTTCTGGGCAGTAAGTCTAGTTCGATTTCCACAGCCGGCTATCCAAACCCTGCTGTCGTCCTCGACAGGAATCAGAGAATCTGTATGTAATTGAAAAATAAACAAAACGAAAGCAAAGAAATTATACGAAAAAGGTAGTTTGCAGGTAATGGCTTAGAAATCCATTGTCCAAGGCTTCATATGATCGGCGGCAGTAGAGGTTCGCTGTGGTCCCTCACGATTTCCAATCTTCTCCACTTCGTATCATGAGAATGAGCAGTCTTCATTCTATACGGTCCATAAAATTTGGATCTTAGCTTCAGATCTCCACTAAACTGGGTCTTCCTTTTCTTGTCGTATGCCCTCCTGTTTTCTTCTTTAATTGGCAGAATATTCTTTCTTGCTTCTTCCCTATCTTCACGACGTTTTTCCATCAGGGTATCTATTTGCTCTTCTTTCAATATTTCCAATATTCTAGAATCTTCCTTGTTCTTCATTTTCACCCCGGTAAGAGCTCAAAAGGGGATTTCCTTGTGCTTCTGCTTGTCGTGCTGTACAGCAGCAACTTGCTTATACCATTTCATGGGGTATTCAATCGTAAGTTTAGCAAGAACAGGAATCAAGATTGCGTGGAAGCTCTCTATATGGCCATTTACTCTTGGTATACGAGTTGTGATAGTGACGTGTTTAATATTTTCTTCAGCACAAAATCCGTAAATTCTAAATTTTTTCGATGTAAAAGTTGGATCTCGGTCAGAAATTATTCTTACTGGATTTCTAAATGTGCTTTGTTGAAGTTTTAATTTTTCTATAGCTGATTGCGTA
Source organism: Nephila pilipes (assembly GCA_019974015.1). Taxonomy (NCBI): domain Eukaryota; kingdom Metazoa; phylum Arthropoda; class Arachnida; order Araneae; family Nephilidae; genus Nephila; species Nephila pilipes. The sequence goes on from BMAW01016128.1 coordinate 404,768, forward strand.
GTTGTCGATTTCACGGGGTAAAACCTTACAAATTTCGTAACAGCATCCACCACTGTAAAAATATATTTATAACTCTTGTTTGTCGACGGAAGGGGTCCTATGAAATCGATATGAAGAATACTTAAAGGCACATCTTCTTTTGGTACAGCGGATTTTTCACGTTTTCTATTTATCATGCTGCATTCAACGCAATTCTTAATTACTCGCCTTACAATATCCTCAGTTTTTTCAGCAGCAAAATATCCCTGAGTACGTGCGCCTCTAATTACTTCTTACATTGATCCAGGTATGTTAAGACCAACAAATCTTTGGCATTTTCGATTTCGTACAAAACACTATTTCTAACGATGAATTCACTGTTTTTCCTTTGTTGAATTAGAAGTAGTAAAGATTTAATATAATCGTCAGATAATTACAATGTTGTAATTTTTTGAGTCACTTCATCTATTGCGATTGACATTATAGGATTTCTACGTCAACATGCAACATTTGCTTACCGGGGAAATGTTTCTAGTAACAACGCCCATCTCGCGATTTTTGTAGATAAGTCCTTTTTGTCCATCTTCTTTTGAAATGCTGAACAATCTGCCACAATTATAAATTTTGTTCCCAATAGATAGGTCCGAAACTTTTTTTAAGCTGTCAATGATGGCTAAAAATTCTAAAATTTTTAACTAGAAAATTTCTCTTCTTGTATACTAGTCTTTTTACTCAGATAATGAATTGGGTGCGTTTCCCCCTGACTATCATATTGAAATAAAATTGCAGCAAGGCCATATTTTGAAACATCGGTATGTAATTCTAATTTGGCTCCTTGTCTGTATAATTATAACAATGCATTCTGAGACAGACAGTTTTTTAGGTTATTGAATGCTTGTTTCTGGTCTTGACCAATCTGAAACGGGGTTGAATCACGTAGGAGGTGACTTAGTGGCTTCACTATCAATAAGAATTGAGGAATGTACTTTCTGAAAAACCCGCATACGCCTAAAAACTTTGAACTTGTTTCACAGTTCTTGGTTCGGAGAAATGTTTCAAGCCGCGGTTTTAATAAGCTTAAATCCGGTGGTGAGGCATATTTTTCAGTCGTTGAAAGGTATGCTAAATCGCAATGCAACAGAAAATTTGACCAGCAGATTGAGAATCGCCTTCTTATTAACACCTGCTGAGTGCGCAGTTCTGATGTGCTGTAGCTTCCGCTATTCATTTATTGGACACCAGATTTTAATTATTTGCATGTTCGGTCCAAATGGCGTTGCATACGAAATTTCAATGCAATCGGGCAACTTTTTCAAGGTGCGTCTTTTTTTTTGTTATAGAATCTGTAAATCAACTGAGAATCTAGTTAAATGATGAAGACCCTTTGGATTAGAGTGAAAATGGTATATTTAATTCAAAGCTTTTGTGTGATCTCATAAAATAAAAGAAGAAGTATCAGTCATCTGCTAGAGCTAAAATTAAACATAGTTAAATATTTTTACTTCATTTTCCGAAGTGTTCTGTTTGTGAACAGGTGTTGTGAGATCTTCAAAACTTTATTACGTAGCCAAAAATTATGAAAACATAAGCAAGAAATAATTGATTATTTTAATATAATTTTGTTAATTTATCTGAAAGTGAAAAACAAAAGATGACCTACGTACTTTTCTTTGAAATATAAATTTTGAGTACTGTTTTGAAATGACCTTGTTTCTAAAATAATATTGGATTTTAATAAATTAACTATTTTTAAAGTATTATATTTAAGTATCAATATTAAGAACTTTGCCCTCTCTCTCTCTATCACACACACGCACACCCACCCACCCACCTAGAGATATGTAAACGGAATTGACTGATTTAAAAACAAATGCATTCTTAAAAATAAAATTTGATAAGCTTTTCCCAGATCAAAATACTTCTGACGTAATTAATTTCTGACATTCATTACCATTTGAATATTATTCAGAGCTATGAAAATTTCCGAAGAAATTCTATATGTCGCTTTGGTACGACCTACAGATGCGAACAAGTATTTTCATCAATGAAATAGATTAAAAGCAAAATAAAACATCACGAATAACTGATTCGAATCTGAAGAATTCTCTGTTGCTCTCAGCAGCAAATTTCACACCAAACTAGCGAGATGCATTTTATACAATACAACACGATAGAATAATGTAATTTAATATTGTTTATATTTTTCTGGATTTCTTTAGTATTATGAGAATATATGAGCGTGAAATGTTATTGGTTAAGATAGAATAATGACATCATTCTAAGGTGAATGTACATTAATTAATTGCAATAATTTAGATGTAAAACTCTTTGCACATTTTCCATTTAATTTTGATATTAACCAACTTCCTATAAAGTAATTTACATATGATTAATATGCTCTTTATAAAACGTGTTTCACCATGTTTGTGTGTCCAAATTCATACACATAAATTTTTTTTTTTAACGTTTTGACTATCTTTTAGTATAAAAGAACGTGAAGTACTTTAAGCTCCCTAAAGATGGAGAAAGGGAAGAGCAATAAACTAAACAATTTATTGGATTTTCGGCAGAAAGAAATAGAACAGGAACAAAAATAAACCTTGCTCTGTCTGGCTTCGGTTTGGATAGTCAAAATAAAAGATCGCTGACGCCTCGATTACCAAACAGATGTAACAGAAATGATAAACCGGCAGACGCTGATTTATTCAATGGCGTACAGAAAAAAGAAGAGAAAACGTCTGCGTTTTTTGAAATGTTTTTCTGTAATGTTTGTAATGTCATGCAAGTCATGATGATAGACATGCTTTGAATATGCTTTGGGGTAAAAAGGAAACAGATGTTAAAGGAAAAAGATACTAAGTGTATAAAAGAAGGCGGGATGTGTTTCGTGTTTTTGTTGAACGAACGAAATGAACGAACTTGCGGGTTTTACGGTGGACCACATTTGTGATTGCGTATCGAGCGAAAACACTATCTTTCACTCTTATAGTAAAAAAAAAAGTTACTGATAAGATAACAAAACAGTGAAAAAAAACACTTGCTAATACACATGCAAGCGTTAGGCCTAAAAACAAACTTTAAGTTTGTAAAAATTCGTTGGAGAAAATAAAACCAACAAATCAGTAATTTTATATGGATACTGGTTCCAGAAAATCATAATTTACAAAAAATGGAGTACAATATTTTGAGTGAGTATTTATTTTCAGTTTTGCAATTCTTATTTCGGTGTGTAGAGAAATCTAAATTCCTGAAAAATATTTAATACATGTAATGACTGTTATCATTACAATTTTGAAGCTGTAGATCAAGAAGCAATTTATGCTGATATTTCCAGAATGAAATTATCTTTTTATGTGAACAAACTTAAACATCGTGATATATTTTCAACAGACACTGACATGCATATAATAGTGAATACTGCTTGAAATTCTTCCATAGAAATTCATGTATTAATTGGAGCCGATATTGTCAGGAAGCTATTCACTGGAAAGGTAAAAGAGCTTGATAGTATGTTTGTCTTTGTAGAAACTACAGTGCTAAAAAATTAAGGGCACAACCAAAGATGTTAAGAAAATTATACGAGACAGCCATGTATGTCATAAAATGGAGATTTCACGCGTAATAAAACACAATACCGGAAAAAGATGCAAATTTTTTTTGTGAGCTTTAATTGTTTGAAACGATAGAAAGAACACGAAAGAAGCACCAGAGAAATAATCTGGTTACAAATAAATGACAAAAAAAGAAAGAATTGTTTGGAAATGATGCAAAATGTTTAATACAGCTCTCGAACAGTTAAGATAGCTGTGCATCTGTTTCGCATTCATGCGATGGGTTATCAATAAGACTTTGGGGAATACTATTCCATTCACGAATAAGTGCATCTCAAGGACAGTAAAAGGAGGCTTTGGTGGCGTTGTAATGTGTTGTATAAATGTATCCCAAAAATGCTCGATCGGAATTAGGTCAGGTGAGACTGCTAGCCACTCTATACGCTATATTGTTTTAGTTTCAAGCATATTTCTCATTAGACGAGATGTGTGAGATCTGGCGTTATCATACATCGAAAGAAATGAATCACCAATGGCTGCAGTATAAGGTACGACATAAGGTCTCAGTATTTCATCTGGTTTCCTTTGGGGCGTTAATTAGCCATTCCTTATGAATATAGATCCGTACGCCCCCCTATGGTAATTCCTGCTCATACCTTTTAACCACTTCTCTTGTAATGAGATTTTTCTGGAACGAAAGAAGGGATATTTCGAATATTTCTTACTCAGAGACGTCTTAAGACTTCTTTAGGCCCTTATGAAAAAATAGGCCCCATCTACGACCCTTTAATCTAATTTGGTGTATATACATGTACATTTCAATAAAAGTAATCGATAGTAAAATGAGATATTATGTGAATATTCGTTTTCTTCATTTTAAATTCGCAAAATCATTAATTAGGTCTTCAAAATCAATTGTTCATAACATTTCATTTTCACTATTCATCAAGCTTAAATATTTCAAACGTGATTGAGTCATATGATTTTTCAATTCTTTTTTGACCAGTTTGAGTTTTGCAAATGAACGCTCACCACTCACGTTAATAATCTTTATTGATAAGAAAGTTCTCATTATTATTTCAATATTGGGAAACACTGAATAATCTTTCATTATATATGTATGTATAGAGTGTATTGATCCCAATTGCAGTCCCTTCATCCAGCAACTGTTCTTCATCTTCATCTGCATTTGTAGAATTTAATTTTTTTATTAACCTTTCTTTTTTCCATTTCTTCTCTTTGCTTTTTCTTCAGCTTTTCGCCACCAGTGATCCTATATGACTTGAAATGTTGACATTCCAAATTCAGTTCCTCTCCATAAATGTCTTTATCGTAAAATTTTGATATTTTCTCACATGATTTCTTAATTTCTGTCTCAACCAAATTAGAAATATTTTCAAAAAATCCAAACATTTCAAAAAGCTCCGTATTTTTTACTAAATTTTTTAAATATTTCAAATTAGAGAGTCTATTATTGGTTAAGGTTTCTATTTTAAATTTCTGGCTGTGGCTGATTTTAAATATTGTGTCGGTGTCTCTATTTCCTTTAAGGAAAGTTCTCTAAAACAGCGTGGTCTTACACGCTTGTGAATACTTTGATAGTCTTTTATAAAGAATACTTCCTCGGAATTTGACACTAATAGTCAAAAGAGTCTCTTTTGGTTTATATACATATCATTAACGATTTTAATAGTTTTACACCTTTCGACAAATCCATATTTTTACTCTGGAGAAATAAATTTACTTTGTCAATACGTTTCAAAATGTCATTCCAATGGATAGTTAAAAAAAGTAGTTTCTAATTCATTGATCTTAATTTTTAATCTTTTAGCAGATAGTCGAGTATCCCCTGCCTGTAATTCATCATTATTTAAGCAATTCAGGTTCATAACAATTTCTGAATATCTGGAGATTAAAGCTTTAATTGCATCTGCGCGTGCTGATCAATGTGTTTTTGATAGGATTTTCAGTATATTTTTATTTCTGTCAGAGCTCACAAATTTAATGTAGTATATTAAAACAATGGGTTGACGATGAGAAAAATTACAAAGATTTTGGACAAAATCAAAATAAATTGGTTCATTATAGTTACATTCTACTGTTTGAACCCCAATTAAATTCAAAGAATGTCCTGCACATGGTATTTAAATAGCATATTCATTTTTTTTTCTTGAAGTCGGGCTTGCAATCCTGAATATTTCCCAGACACAGTCGAAGCATTGTCGTATGACTGACCTCTACAACACTAAGGGAAATGTTGTTATTTTCTAAAAATGAAACCACAACATCCATCAAATACTCTGCAGTATGTCTATTAATATTAATAAATTGCAGAAATCTCTTAATGGTTGCACCTTTTTGAACACACCTTTACATAAAAGTTAATTCTGCAACATTCGTACTTTTTTTTATTTTCAATAACTTTTTTGAATTTATTATTAAAGTTTTCAATATGTATTTTAATTTATTTTGATAATTTACTGCATCTTTTATTAAATTCTGCAATATTCGTAGGTTTTATTTTCAATAAATTTTTCGAATTTATTGTTAAAGCTTTCAATATGTATTTTTTTTATGATTTTGTATAATTAAAATTGTCTCTCTATATATAATTAACAATAATAATTACTTTCATTCTTATATACATACATAAATATGTGTGTGGTGTGGTAAATTAAATTTATCCTCTCTGTCTCTGTCTTTTTTTTAGTTATTTAATAAAAAATTCTTCACACACCAATCCGTTTAAAATTAAAACTATTTTTTCATCCACTTTTAACTAGGGTAATTTCCTCTTTAGGAGTTGTGCGTGTTTTGTTAATTAGAAACCTCCTAACCCGGAGTAACTGTTGAATTGGCAGTATTAAGGAAATTTTTTTTTCCTGTTAGATATAAAAACTGTAGTCAACCGTAAACGGATTTCTTTTGCTTTCCTGTCCCGCTGATGATACCTGCCGCATAAGAGATGACTGCCGTAGATTAGTGGTATTGTTCGCAGACTCGAGGTCTGTATTGCTTTCGTCGAGTCGAGTGTTGAACCACTGATGCTATTAATTATCCACCGTGTAGCCGGGGCTAATGCATGTTAAATCTGTCGAGGCCCTAAGTCCTCCCGTTGGTGTCGTGATGAAGTTTGGAGACGGAAGTGCTAGCTCAGGTGTCGTCGTCGTCATTTGACCGAGGATCAATATTACGAGGCTCGTCGCCAATAGCCTTCGTTTCGCTTCAAAGTGCGACTTTAACAAACAATCACAATCATTTTTTGAGCAAGGATCCAAACTTCCAGCTATGTATTTTCTTCATGGTTTGGAAAATATCAATTAGTAAAAAGTTTCAAAATAATTGAATAAACATCAAGATTGATTACAAGAAACGATTACTTTCTTCTCAAGTAAACAACATCAAATAACAACGGAAATGATTTATACATATAATAAAGAGGGCTATTATTTTTTTAAAAAAAAACGTTGGCATTAGAAAATTTGAGACAAATAATTTTTTTAAGACTAATAATAACTTTCGAATAAATTTAACTCGCATATGTGGTGTTCGCTGCCCCAAGCAATAATGAATACCTGAGTTGGGATATAAACAACTTTTTTTCGTGCGATTGGTATGTAGACAAAACAAAAACTCGGTTGATTAAGTAGTAGTTAGTATAAAATAGTATTTCAGCGAACCCTTTTCAGCAAAAAATTATTATTTAAATGATAGTGCTGATTTAATTTTAAACACATAGAGCAAACTTCAAATGCTGAAAATTGCTAAAAGTATCAATTCATAAATTGTTTGCTTAAAATGTAATTTGATATCTATCTCTCTCTCTATATATATATATAAACGAAATACCACTGACTGACTCATCACGAGATCTCTAAGACTAGTTATATTACCGATTGACTTAAAATTTAGCATAGTTACTCATGGTCAAGAGGCTATGACATACGTAAGACATTTTGGACGTCCCGACTTACACGACTCTTTTTTTAAGGATTGCAGTCACTTGCAATCCTAAATGGTCAGAAATCAAAGATGTCTTGAAGCAAGGACAAAAATCTTATGATTGACACGATGCCATTGTGAGGGTTTTTCATTTGAAAGTTAAGCACATGATGAATCTTCTGACAAAAGGTTGCATCTTTGGCAATACTAGGTGTAACATGTATAAGGTGGAATGAATTTTATCCGTATTATATATATATATATATATATATATATGGAGTGACTTTTTACTAATTTTTTTTTATTTCTCTCATATATTTGAAAGCCGAGGATAACCATTATTACAGAAAATCAATTTCTTAAAATTTTAAATTTAGATTATCATTAATGTTTTAAAAATTGAAAATTTTCTTGATACTTTACGTATAGGCTCCAAAATATTATATTAACGTCTGTTCAGCGAAGCGGGAGGGTATCAGCTAGTCTTTAATATAATTGAGTGATATTTTCAAATGATCTTGATTATTATAGATGCAGTAAACGGAATTTAAATATTTTGATAGCTGTGAAAAGGTCCTTTAAATTCCACACCTACTTCAATGTTTACATTGCGTTACTCATGAATAATCTTAACTTTTACTCAACACAATAGGCAGAAGAAAGGAGTTTGTTACGGTTTGATTGTAATAATCAGCAAACCTGTTTGTTTTAACTTGCTTCCTTAATTTTGCTTGTTGAGCGCTTTTTAGTTTCGAACAACAGTAAAGCAGTATTTTTTAATACAATATAGCTAATTCAACTAATTTTTTAAATATTTTTTATCACAGATAATACTTGTAATTTTATTTGTTCCTGTGCTCAACAGAATGCAAATGTTTCTCGTAAGAATTATTCTTTTATTGCTATTGAAATTAATCAAAAATGGTGGCGTTAAGGAAATGATGACTGCTACGTAACTGAAATTTATTGGTATCACATATGCGACAGGTGAAATCAGGAATTGATGAAATCTGCTGTTGGTAAACATATAACTGTTAGTTTTAATCAAAATAATCAACTATTAATATGTATCAAGCGTAAGCAATGTGAAAAGCAAGTAGTATATCTTTAATGGGGGTTAAATTTGGCTTTTCTTACAATCTTAAAGTGACATTTAATTATAATGATGAAGATAAAACTAAAGTAAACACTTTTTTCAAGTCTGGTATTACCAGTTACAATATGAATTTGAAAATTATTCAATCCTTTTCACATAGAAAACATTGTATGTTGCTGAACAGTGAGTCCTTATCATCAACAACATATGGTAAGAGACTAAGATGTTTGTCATAAGACGCATATTATCCGGCATTTGATCGTACATTATGTATATGTATGCATAAATTAAAGAGCAGTATCAAAGTGGTGCCTCTAATTGCGCTAAAATTGCAGATCTATGATTAATCATTACTCAGTAACTAAATATAATTACGTGAATCGAATGTTTTATTCAACAACTGTTACGGATATAATAGCTACTATCATGTAAACTATTTAGCTTTATCTACATCGATGAAACTGGAACAGCATTAACTTTATGGATACGACACACATTGCTCAGTTGGCGCTATAAAATAAATTAGAAAATGGCGACGAAAGGACAGTAGCATTTCCAAGCTTATAAAAAGCGCTGTGTATTTAAAAAAAAAACTATTAGCTTAAATGAGAGAAGGTATTATGGAGCATGCACTTTCGAAATAAATTCTCATTGAAAAAATAGTGCATCTTTGGAGAAACGTTTTACTTTACATTATATTGGTTTTTCATTTACGAAATTAGCAATCAAATTTTATTGAAACTTATTGATTTTCTCTCTCTATTGTACATTTTTCACAATTCATCTATGTAAATTAATTTTAAATATGTTTTGGATATGTTTATTTACACAACTGTTGACTTCTTAAAGGCCACATAAAACCTGGTAATTACATTGCTCGCGTAAAAAATAACTCTTATCTCTTAAATGATTACCTAAAAATTCTAAAATAAAATGACTATTTCCACGAATATCACTCTATTCTGTGTTCCATCACTTTTTATTGATTCAAATTGAAAAAAATTCAACTTTTAAATTACAAAAAACAAAGCTATCTTTGATGAAACTGGATGTCTTTGATGAAAAAGCACAAATGATTATGCGAGATATATATATATATATATATATATATATATATATATATATATATATAACAAACCATATGAAAACAAATAATTTAGCGATAAAAATCAAATTATTAATCAAATATTAAAATTAAAGCACAGGAAAAATATTAAATTAAATATATGCTTAAGCTAAATGTAATTATTGTTACTCTAAAATGAATCTTTACATTTTAATCTATTCTCAATAATAACAATGTCAGCTAAAGAAATATACTTTGCGTTAATTATTTAAGTACAGGTAGGCTTCGAATAAAAGCTGATATTTTTATTTAATGTCTCCCAATTGAATTATGTTAGGATTGATTTTAAAGACCTAGATAGTAAATGGAGGATTTAATAAAATGATTTTGATATTTTTTACCGATATATATTCTTTAAATTAAGTTTTTTCTCATTTTGATTGTTTTCATAAAATCACTGTTTCTAAAGGAAGCAAATTCAAGAGATATTTGCAAAGAAGCTGCAGTTTTTATATATATATGTTTATAATTATAGGATTAATACAATTGGGCATTTTTTTGTTACATCTTGAAAAGAAAGAATATTACAAATGAAATTGTAGCAGAAAACAGGTTTTTCTTAAAAAATATTTTTCTATAGATACGCACACTTTAATTTTAACATGAAAAATGGACATGGACAATTTAACATTCAGACCTTAAAATTGTGACTCAAATTTTCATGGTCATAAAAATGATTTGGGTGAAAAAAATACTGATAACTATTTGAGAGGAAGGAATTTTAAATCATGAGCGTTTTAAGAAATTTCAACTTTAAAACTCTTGCCAAATTATTCCTTTCTGTGTTAAAATTAACTCTTGAGTAAGATATTAGTGCTTAACAATAATTTTAATAATATACATGTTTGATAAATGAAAGTTAAAAAAATTGATCTCATGGTATCAATTGGTCTTATTCGAAAAGCTCTCAATAAAAAATTACAAATATTAAATTGGTTTCGTGAGTTCAAACTCAAGACATTCCTGTCCACATCAATCATCAGATTTTATACAGTTGTAATATATTTCTAATTTAAATGCATAATTTAGAATACGAATTATGTATTCATGTATGCAAAATTCCTAAAATATTTTGTCAAAAAATTTCAAAACAATTCATTGCCATTTGCTTTAATTTTTTTATTTGCGTGTATTTTTGAGTATTATGTTTGTTACGCTATAAGTTTTAGTATAAAGAACTCATTTGTGTCTAAAACGTATTTGAATAAAAAATGATGAAAAGTATCTAACTCTACCTTGAAAGATACATTTGAAATAAATTGATATTGAAAATTTAAATTTCAAAAGTTTCACGTTCCAAATTTAATGTGACATGCAGTATCCACGAAATAAAGACTTTTGAAACATCATGATGTTCTCTTATTTACAACTCAGGAGCCTTTACCTTTAAGCTTACTCTTACTGGAAGAGAAAACATCATAAGAAAAAAGGAAGTGGACTTTAGTTGACTGTACAGTCATTTCGGTGAAATCGTATTTCTCGGTTGCTCTCTAAGCTAGTCATTCTCGGCCAAGAAAAAGTTGTAAAAGAAAAATGGCCTTTGAGCAAATTCTACTCTCCGCCTCGTTAAACCCGTTGCATTTGAGGCATCCCTCCTCCCTCTCATCTGCTTCTTTTCTTGGAGGAAAAAGAAATGTTGCCCATTATCTCCGATTCCAGAGTATTACCTTAGAACGTGAGTTCTTAATATTTTTGTTTCCATGAATCCTTATTAATTTTTGTTACATTTTATTCACACAATGTATCTGATTATGTCTACATCATTTGCAGACGTCATTTATGAATATAGAATCTTATTCGAATAACGCATTAATTAAACAAAATTAAGGATATCAATATCAAATTATACATTCGATAAATTGTTCGATTGATTCTGATATAATTATAATCTTTGAAAATTATTAATTTCTCTACACCGTTTTAATCGAACAACAATATCTATATCAACTTTCCCTGAAAATCCATAATCAAATGTAAATTAAAGAGGCAGTCAAATTTAAATTTCTTTGATATGTCGAAATTGGTGGCTCTATTTTACATTTTCAGCACTTATGGTAATAATTTCTATAATCTTTTTGAAAATATCAATTATATTCTTAAATTTTGAAGTGTTCTACAAATACATTCAAAAGGGTTTTCAAGTCTTCTTAACTTAAGATTTGTTGTTAAGTATGAAATAATTTATTGTTGTTACATTCATGATAAGATTAGTTATTAATTAGTTCTACATAAATTATAAAATAATGCTTATTCCATCTGAAAAGTAAGGCGATCCCCATATCAACTTAAATTTTTTAGTCCATTACGAAATTATGAGAACATTTTAATATTGAAAAATATGAAATAAAGGTTTCTAAATGTAATTTAAAGGAATGAAATATGATATTACAACAGTTCCAGTCAAGACTTCGACTTGGCCAAGATAAAACACTTTCTTTTTTGAACCATTCCTTTGTGAGTTTAGATGTATGACAAGAAGCATTATTCTTTTGAAATATCCAGTAAGCACCTGCTAATAAAGGCAAAAGTGGTATCAGATGATCATACAGCATAGCTTGATATTGTGGATACGCCACGGAATTCTCTGTGCATCGCAAAATCGATCATGAAAAAGGGCTGCCCAAACTATTACTGATACTTCTTCCATTTGTCGACTAAAACATTCTTTCGACTCTTTTTCTCAGGTCATGCCAATAGTGTTGGTAGTCATTGGGACTGTCAAGGTTAAATTTCTTTTCATCAAAAAATATAATTTTTTTCACTAAACGTTCCATGATTTTGGAATGGCATTTTTAGCCCATTTCAGTCTTTCTTCCCGATGATGTTCCTAAAACTCTTCGGTGATTTCTCCATTTTCATTTATTTTATTTGTATTTGATTTGAGATTCTTCTATACTGTGACATATGAAGGGTTTTTACAAAAATTTGTTTGGAAATGTTATGCGTTGAAACGTCTGTTTCAGTTGATAGTCGAATAATTTGTCAATCGATCTTGTGCTATAAAAATCCTTTTTATCCTACTAGATCTTTTTATTTTGTATGAGTAATATTTTCTAATTATGGCATTTTGAAAGTCACTTTTAGAACGCTTCACTAACCTATCTACTCCTCTTTCAGGTGATAAAAATCTGAAAATAAAATCGGCCTCACATTTCTCTTTACCCCGCGACATTTTCAAATAAATCGTGGATAACACAATCAAAACGTGCACATTTGTTTGTCAGCTAATGCAATTATGAAATACCAATGCATGCACTTTATAATGATTCTAATGTGACGCTTAATATGATAATTTTTTCGGGTGGCCTTGTAATTTCTAAACAGACACCTCTTATTCAATTTTTAGAAAATGAGTATATCTTAGTAAAATTTAAATTAATTTTTAAATTTACAATAAATACAGAAAGTGTTTCACGATCAATTTAAATACACACGCTTCAAATTTGCATACTATGTTTTCTTCTTCAAAAATGTACAAATTCATTAGTTGTCTTGTAATTTCTTAACCCTCTGTAAAGAAGTAATAACGTTTGCCTGAAAAAAAATTATAAATTGATTTATTTAAACAGGAAATATTTGGTACAGTTTCACTACATCTTTTTATACCAGATATGAAAACAAACTTGGTGGCATTAATTGTGTTTATTGAAGACATATACTGTATATATAAAGTTGATCATATAGAGACTATTTATCGTGAATGAAAATACCAAAGAGCAAAATGGTATTAAAGATAATATACGAAACTAATACTTTTTTTTATGCAAACACAAAAGAAAGATGAAAATGACGTCACCAGAAAAAGACCTAATGAGTTGATTTTTTTCCTCGTTCGAGTTTATGAACTTCTGAAACTGTGCTACAGATTTCCAGAGGGTTATGGATCAATAGTTAAGAAAACTTGCTAAGAGAAAGTTTGAACTCTAGGTGTTGTACAGGTGAAAATTAATTTCTAGAATCTAGTCAAGAAAAATTTCACCGTCTAATTTCTTTCACCAACCATAGGTCTAAAAGGAAAATAACAAGAAGAAAATTCTGAGTAGTAGGCACTTTTTGTTTACGTATTTTCTTATTTGTTCCCTTTCATTTGAGGATAAAAGGTTGGACGGAAATTCCTTACTTTGTTTTTACTTGAATTGTATTCGCTATTTTGTTTTAACTTTCTTTTCTTCTGTAGTATCTTTTTTCAAAAGCAAGAACTCTTCACCGGAGCATTAGTGATCTCCATTATATTGGTTTAAATACATGTTTAGAAAAAAAATTCTGTTTAATTGATATTATTTAATAGAATATTTAAATCAGTTACTTGGAAAGACACATGTAGGGCACTACAACTCATTTTCTGTTTTCTTGTACATAAATAATAGTTCCCTAAATTTTATAAAAATTTAATTTAAGCCAAATTTACTATTGAAATTTTCTGTATATTTTTACTTATAACTCTTATGGAATATTTCTATAGGTCGTTTTCTACCATGATTGTGTTTCAGTTTATTAATTCTAAATATTATTATTCAAATTTTTATACCTTAAAAGAATTCCTAATGAAACACTCGTATCAGTGAAGATCATAAATACTTTTTCTTGTTATAACATTTTTTTTTCAATTTTAGTATATTTGTATGCATATTATCTTATAGAAATCAATCGCTTGACATTTTTTCCAACATATAACTTTATAGTAACGTTCTTTCCTTTCAAGATTCTTCAGTGTGTTACAAAGCTTTGTATTGGTGCATTGTTGATCGAGACTTAATATTTCAGTTCAATATTCAAACCTACGCATTTGCATCTCAGGAAGATCTTTAAGGCACACGGTAAGTAATATAATCAGCCAAGATTTTTTTAAGTTCTAGGATATGATATAATGCAATTTGCGAATCTTTATTTTTCATATTTTCATTGTTATTCTTCTTTTGTTTTTAGAGCAAGTATTTTTCTAAGACTATTAATCTAGTTTCATAAAAAATATTTTTTCCCCATCAAAATAAGAATGGTATTTAAAACATAAAATGCATGCCCTTTCTGTAACCTTTTGCACTTATTATGTAACTTTTTACGCAATCGTCTAAAAATGCATATGTTTAATAATTTTTTAAATTCCCTGGAAATAAAATTGGTGCTAATGTTAATGGTTCAAAGAGAACTGATTTATCAAAACAGTTAATTAACTTAAAAGCAGAATTTTGTCAATATCGACGCTATTTTTTTCCAATATTTGATTCCTTATTTTAAAATTTGTCAAAATTTTAACTATCGTTAATTTTTGTTTAAAAGTTTCTGATTTATGAGGGTTTAAAAATAGGTCCCCTGATTTAAATAAGAGTGTTTTAATTATTTGACTATAAAATGACCTTCTCCACACTTTTCAATGATTTTTGCACCAACAGAAATGTAATTTTTATCGTATTTTAGTGACACTAAGAAATCCAAAATACAATAATATAAAAAAGTGAGTTATTAAATACAGCTGCAAAATAAAATTGTAATGTAATACAGCAAACTTTTTAATTGTTTGGATCCAAGAACATGATACAATTCACTTCTACCGCTTTGTTTCGTCTTAGAACTTTTCTGTATAATTATTTCTTCAAGTTAAGTATATTTTTTCTAAAAACATCAATCTGATTTATTTAAGTCAAATCTCCCCGAGCCTAAGAAGTCTCTTCAGGGGTTGCAGACTCTGTTTCTGTAGTGCTTCACCTGTGGCGGTAATTACTAGCTAGTATCCAAGCCGAATGGTTAACCAACCCTGAACCCCCAGTTTTCCCTAGCGAATTTGGCACTTATTTGTCATTCCCTGATAGATGAAAAGCTGGGTTGATCCATGACCAGTTTACCCAAGCCGAAATCAAACCTGGGTCGGCAGTTCTCGCAATCAGACACGCTAACTACTACGTAATCACGACCACATTAATACGTTTTATTTAATATTTCAATTTTATCAAACTGGAGTGGTGTTTGAAATTTCAAATGTATATTTTTCTTTTATATATGTATACCAAGATTACACATGTACTTACATACATAACCTTTGCATATATATATACAAAGGTTATACATAGGACTTAAACTAACAATGTTTCTATGAATATCGTAAAAAACTTACGCTGAACCCTCTTAATTATTTTGACATTTTTTATCGCAATTGGATTAAATTAGAAAATAATTTTTCAATTATCGAATAAGTGTTTTTGTTGAATTTAGTAGATAATGGCTTAAATAGCTTATGTTCTAAATTTCATTCGAATCCAACTATTGGTTCCATAGATATTCGACTATTTCGGGACTCTGTACTACATTACTCCAAACATTTTTTTTTATTTTCTTCCGTTTCGTAACAAAAGATAACTGGATTGATAATTAAAAACAAAAGATAGCAAAGAGCCCCTTTAGACTTCACGATTTCTGATTGTAATGTTTTACTTTTATATTTCCTGAATTACATTGGACGGTACTTCATGAAATTTTTGGTTTATGGGTCTTGTGAACGGAAAAAAAAAGAAAATATGACAAGCATCACCATTTACCTTCAAAAACAGGTATCTCTTAAATCACTTTTGTATAATGCAATAAATAAAATTAAAAATAACTAAAAAGCGATAACCCATATCCGGTTTAAAGAGCAGTTTTCATTTTTTTTTTTTCTATTACGTGTTTTTAAAGTAACTTAATGCAATTGCTAGGCTAACATTATTTCTATCCAGATTTAAAATAATGTATATACTATACAGCATCTTGCGATAAAACTGTGTTCTGATGTAAAATAAAAATATTTTACGCGCATAGTCTCCAATAGAGCGTAAAGTTACGCATGTTACGTTTTAGCTTCGTTTTTATGGGTTCATTGGATACTTTTTCATTTTAGTCTCTTTTCTAAAGAAATAATGCGAACTTTCCTTTTGAGGCATTGATTCGTTCTATTTTAAAAACGTTCGCATGATGCATGGCATACTTTAGAAAAAGAAAATTTTAAGCGGAAATGTTTACACACCACTGATATACACTGGTTTCCACAAATTAAAGAAAGATCTCGATTACTCCAAAAGTTACATTTAGACTGTAAGGAAACTGAGCCAAAGTATACAACACATAATAAAGTATAAAATAACATGAAAATAAAAGACAAGAAAATATGTTATGGTGCTTTAGAAAGAAATTAACACATGCATAAAATTAAAAAATTAAATGAGTCAGTTTGGTATGGAAAGAGTCTCTTCAACGTGGAGTATGATCACCTCTAGAAGCAATACAGCAATATGTGATCTCTGAGTTTGCTGGGAAATAAGAACAATTTTTCTTGCAAAGTAGTTATGAATGTGCAAAAGTCGGAAAAGTGGATTGAGGACAGCAGCACATCTTCCGAAAGTATCAAAATATGCTCAATGAGATTCAAATCCTGTAATCGAACTGGCCATTTCAAACTCTAAATGCTTGGTGCTTAAGATAATCTTCTATGACGCGCACCAGAATGATGGAATTTGCAATTGACCTTGTAAACCTGAACCACAGAAAAAGGCCGATTAGAATTCTCGAAAAAGTCATTTTTTCTCCCAATTTCCATACTACATTATGGAAGTGCTTCGAGGCTTGATTTAATTTCAGATTATATTTTTTTGAGTTAAGAATAGGACACGAGTTTGATACAGTTTTTTAAATTGCAAAACCCGCCTTCATTTATAAGTCATTCTAACTTCCTCATCCTGTAGGGAAAAAAAAAACATATTTTACTACACTACGGGTTTCTCTTTGAATATATCTATTTCTTAATGTGCAGAAAATGTTCCCTATTATGTCTCCAATATTTTAATGCTAATTTTACTCTCAACTTTGAAGCACCCTCCTTTTATTCCTTTCATTGGATATTATTTAACAGTTCTATAGTTCTTAAGTGAAAGTCTAAGTAATAAAATGCGCACACGCAAACTCAATAGAAAAAAATTGATAACAGTCTGCTTTAAAACCAATTCTTATTATTTCAAGGCCAAGTTAAGAAAGTTTAGAAATTAGTCTCTCTCTGTGATTATCAAACCTCAACGTGATTGAAATTTAATTAAAATAGATAATCAGAGTTATCGCTTATTCACTCACTGGGTTCGAATAAGTTAAATTATAACTGTTGGGGTTTCTAGCAAATTTTTCAATTACAGCCTATGTGGATAATCTGTTTCTATATATACATATAATATCTTCGTCCAATAAGATCACGAACACATTCCTACACCAGGTACTCCCTTTTCACTCCTAAATATGATATATATATATATCAGAATTATTCTCACTTCTAATTCCCAACTAATCTTTACTACTTCTTCTTTCAATTTTCTCCGTGGCACTTATGTATATTTCTTAAATCCATTCACCACACTTCATATTTATAAATTTGAGAAATCACACTTGAATTGATTAAAAAAGGAGACGCAAATTTAATTATAAATCAAAAAGTAAACTCAGATGTGTGTGTTAATGGAGGGAAGCTTCGCGAATAATTAATTTTACTTATTACTTGCTTTAAAACATTTAATAATATGAAGAAACACGATAATTATTGTATTGTATCATAGGAATTTCCTTTTAATATATTCCCAATGTACAAAAAGTACCAATTTGAGACGACATATGAAGTTGGTAAGGATTGTTGGTGTTACCGTTTTGTACTGCCATCTGCTAAACAGCACATAAACAAATTTGATATTGATTCATTGACTAGGTTTCATTTGGCAAGTGAAAGTTTAATTCCTGTCATTTCGAGTAGTCGTCATCCTTTTGAGGTCCAGTGGTCACCGTCGATGAGTTCAGATTTTTCATTATACATCAGAAACTCAGTAACAATAAGAAATTAGCTGTTTTCGCAAATTGGTTCCAAAGAAGGTGAAGATGGTCTCATGGTTGGAAAAGTAAACTCGATGTCTTGGGAAGGCAAGTAATATTCATGGATTTCTCAGAAAAAAGAAACGGTCAATGGACAACACTACAGTATTGGAGTTACCCTATTCCCTTTCTTAATGTGGGTGCTTTCTAAGCCGCTCTCATATGTCTTGCATGAGTTTGGCATATATGCCTGACTTCAGAACTCTAAAGACTTTATAGATCAGTCTCCATAAAATCAATAATTATATACATAATTTAGCCAAGTATTCGTAGTTTAAGAAAAGAAGCATTACATTACTAATTTTTTAAAAATTTAGTCCTTCTGTTGAAACTACTTACGTCAAAAATAATCCACTGTACGAAATTTTTAGTGATATCTTGAAGGGGAAATTTTTCCACTAATGTACTGCATTCAAGTTAAAAAGCGTGTCCGTGTACAGCATTAAGAAAATATTTTTTAAGAAGTGGTAGAGAACCTGGAAGAAGTCATCGATCAAAGTCAGAGTACGTTTGCCATCGTTTGTCAGACTCAGTAATTTCGAGCAGAAAAGATAAATCGTTGAGCTTTCTTAATGACAGTAATTTTGTCGCCATAGCTAGGGCATTAAATAATTTACTCCAATGGTTTTGCTGTCTTAGACGTGGGATGTGGCAAGACTGGGGACAGTATTAAGATTTGAACTAATGCCAAAAATCATTTTGTTTCACTTAAGGAATTTTTTTATATATATTTTTTACGATAGAATATCAGAAATCATTTCAAAGCTCATTAACGTGAAGCTCTTAATAACTAGATTGTTTTTACGACCAAAATAGCATTTGAAGGAATTAAAAAAAGCAAACTTTTTCTAAAATTCTAGGATGGAGAATATTATCTTATAGCACACATTTAATACTTTTTATCATTTTATTTCAAACAAAATTATTAATAAACAATTTTAAACGATTTCTGGTGTAAAAACTAGGAAACTGATGTATACTGAGTTACAATACAATGTGTAATACTAATATTGTGTCCTAAAAGGTGAATTTTCATTTCTCTATGTGTGAATATTTTATAGCATGCGTGGTTTGCAAAAGAAATAGTGATCACGAATTCTAAAACAAAGAAAAATAACAGATATATGTGTTATAACTATAATAAAGCAGAAGAATACACTCTATGATTATTACAAAATTGTCACAAATTTATAAAACCCTTCTGCTATTAAATATTTAGTGCATAACTATTTAAGTTAAAATTTTTAATTAAACCATTTGAGGAACTGCGCGCATTCACGTGCAATTATAAAATGGAGTCAAAGCTGCTATGACACTTTCCTGCAATTATATTCTTATTGTTGGAAAGAGAAGAAGAAGCTTTGTTGGATAGTAGAAGATGCTGAGTATTTGTTATTGGAGTGCATAACCCTCTCGGGCTTTAATCCCCAGTAAAATAACTATTAATTGACGTTGAGACTGAACTATGGTTTTTCACTTGCCCAGGAGTTAAATTTAAAATATGAGAAACAGATCGTTTGACGGAGCAATAGCTTTTTATTAAATGCTTTTAAGTTAGGAATTTAGTAGCTGAGATGTTTTAAAATATAAATACTTAGTTAATCACTAAATATTAAAATAGTGGTGATGTTTTTAATCTGTATTTTATTTTTATGAAAAAATTAAATATATTGCGGCAGTAGATATTGGATACTAGAAATGGCTAAGCAATGGACATTGTAATGTACATTCATCCACATTGTAATGTACAAGCGAAAATAAATGGTTGCACGGTTCAATTGTCTGTGCGAACCTTTCAAAATTTCTAGCTAACCCGTTTTCGATTCCAAAAGTTGTATAAGTACTCGTAAACATGGAAGAAACAAAAGCAAAACTGTATTTTCTTAAAAAAATAACATGATGTGTTGAAATGATATTTATATGTATAATTATTTGAGTATGAGGTAGACGATATTTGGTGAAAATGAATACAAGTGCAAATCTTTTTATAATTATTTCTTTGTGGAATGACAACAAAAAGATTATTTTTTAAAAATATTTTTTTAATTTTAGTTTATTGTCAAATCTGATTAAATTGATGCAGATCTAGTCTCCCTTTTCATATTGATTTTACTGAATGAAACCGTAGTATTTAAACCAGCAAAATATGAAATTAATTGAATTTCCAGCCATTTCGATACATTGTTTACAAGTAACTGATTATAAGTTATTATATTCTATAAATAAGCTATTGTTACAAAATAGGATAAATATATGTAATGGAGAATTCTCTTAGAAGCAATCTAAAGGAGAAAATAATTTGTTAATGAGAATTTAATTGCACTTCTCATCTTATATTGAAAGTATCATTCTTTTAGCTTATATGAATATATTTCATAATACGTATAATTTTTAATATTGCGAGTTCTTAGTTGTGTGATTTAATTTTCTGTCTACTTTTGTTATGTTTATTTTTATTCAGTTTACCTCAAACGGAGAGACGTACTTTTTAATATTTTTCAAGATGAAGGATATTAAAAAAAATGAGTTAAATAAAGAGAAATATTTGAATCGTAATTCATGTTCTTCGCAAATGCATACAGTGAAAATAACTATATTAAAGTCTTATTACTGTTGATAAGGTATTTTATAGCTTTACGAATTTTTGTTCTTATCCAGGTTTCCTAAAATATTATTAAAAAAGCGAAAAAAAAAATGCATATTTCTCCTTGTCTCACCAAGCACATTTTCTGAGGAAAAGCAAAATTTCAATTCCTTTCCAACTATCTCAAATTGAACGCCTTTCGTTTTGAAGTGACACTTAAAACGTTCGAGCGAAATTCGGCTGACTTCAGAAAGGTGCAGGTGATCTTCGGAGTCGACGTGACAACGTCGAGACAAGAACATAAAGAGAGACTGCTTTGGAATGCATAATTTTTTCGCTAGCCTTGTCAATTCATCAAACGTTGCGAAATGACCTGTCACAGAGGAAGTGAGAGAGAGAATGTTTCTGGAATAAATCTTTTTACAAACCCCTCCCCGAGGGAGAGAATAAATATCATCGCTGAGTGACTGTTGACTCTTCACATGTATAAGCAAACATAGAGCTTTTTTCGATCTTGAAACAGTCTGATTTAAAGTATGGCATCGAGCAATTTTATTTCATTTTCCGCTTACCACCTTTGAAATTTTGAGTTGTGTAATATTTTAGTCGGAAAAAGGACGTTTCTTTCAAAATAAATAGTCAAGAGGTTTTATTCTGATTTAAAACAAAAACAAAACAGAAAAATAAATAGAAATTATTATTTTTATGAATATTGCGGTAATTCAGAATTAAAATTTAAATGCCGTTTTGATGTAATTAATAAATCATTATGAATTCCTTTTTAAAAAAATAACATTTCATAGCATTTAGTTTCAGTTAACTGAAAAATATTCGTACCGAAAGCTTGATTGGAGAAAAAAAATTAGTGAATTTGCATTGAAAACTTAGTGCTGTTTTGCAAATGAGACCTTTCAAGTCAATATAGCTTAAACAAAAGTTTTGAATAAATTCATGTAGATGAATATAAAAGAAATTGTTCAATGCAGCATGTTTCGAAGAAAAAGATTTCGACATGAAAGTGAAGACGGAATGAAAATTTGATTAAGAGATTAGAAAAAGATATTTAGAAAACTCTTCATTTTGAAAAGTTCTCGGGTGACTGAGATAACAGTCCCTTGGGTGGCTGATAATTTAACAAAGCCAATAATAATTTTTCGGAAATTAACTTCTCTGAAATTTTTTTCAGTCATAAATTTAATGACAGAGTACGTAAAAATAAGAGAACAATTATTTATGAAATTTAGTATGGATGTGTTGTACAGGATGTTACCAAATATTTAGTAGTTGAATAAAATAATAAAAAGAAGTAAAAGTGAACATAAAAATTGAATATTTGACTAACAATATATGGGAAATAGAATATTATTGAAATTAATCTTTTTATAAAATTGAATTTAATAATGTGTTTCCTAAACATAAAAATTTCTCGTTTTCCCTTTAAGAATTTTACAATTAAAGCGCTTTTAAATGTATGAAAATTGGGATATCGTATTTTTGATACGCAGAAAAATGCTAATTGTAATTGCAGAGATTATAAAGATTTTTTAAATGAAAAACTCCATTATGTGTTATTGCTGATGATTTAAAATTTCTAAAAGATAGTCCATTGAGTCACATTATGTATAAATAGGTTTATCATCTCAATAGGCTTATCATTTCATCACTGGATTTAGACCTTATAATCTCATACAATAATATGTAACACTCAGGAGCATTGAGAATAACTCAGCAAGAAAGAACTGAGCTACAATCTTGAAACCTTGCAAAGTTGTTGAATGATGTCAGATATAAAAATGATCCAAGTTTAGGGCCAATGCACATAAACGTATACTTTGCAGTGGCGATTCAATAAGGAAGTTGAAAACCGCAGGCTGGTCGACAAGCGGCGTTACTCGTCAGATCAAACATTCAGAGTGGGCCGTCAGAACTAATTGGGAACGATGGGCCCAAGATGATACCCACGTGCGTGCGAAAAACCAGGTCTGAAGTTACTGGAAAGATGGGAAGAGGATTGTAGGACAATGCGGCAAGCGCTCCTTCAAGACAACGGATCCCACAGGGAATTGTTCAACGATAAAATCAGATGAAGGCCTGTCAGTTGTTCCAAAAACTATTTCCAGAAGCCTTGCAGAAGTGAATCCGCAACCCAAGCTCCTTTTTCGTGTACTGTTTTTAACACAGAAACATTTTCGACCCCGTCTACAGTGATTCTAAGCCAGAGTGACGTGATTTGCCCCATATTGGCAAAACGTGGAGCTGAGTGATGGATCCCGGTTCGTTTCGGAGGCATATGATAACCGTGTACAAGTGTGGAGTCACCCAGGTGATTAATACAACTTCACGCACGTTTTCTTTGGAGACACTATCCGCACGGCTGGCGTAATAGTCTGGGGGCCAGTAGCTTGCGAAAACTGGTCCACTCTAATTGTGGGACATGGAATCTTAACAGGGTAGCGTTATGTTGATGACTTTCTTCGACCCCAAATGGGACCTTTCCTAAATGGTTTACCTGGGGCAATTTTTCAGCAAGATAATGCTGGCCTGCATGCAGTTTGAGTACCTCAAGACTTTCTATGTCATGTTCAGACTCTACTATGGCCAGTCAGCTACCCAGAGTTGTTCCATATAGAGAATTTGTGGTACCAGCTGAAATTCCAGATTTCACTGTATAAATTTCTACATGATTTGGAGGTGGCTGTTCAATATTTGTGGACCCATCTGCCTCAGGGCAGCATCCGACGTCTAATCAATTGAATGCCGCACCGTGTTACGGCATGTTTTGAAGCCGGAGGCGGCCTGATGTGCTATTGAAAGGGCACTGTATTTGTCTAATTATGCGCACTGTATCTG
The DNA here is from genome assembly GCA_019974015.1 of Nephila pilipes. Taxonomy (NCBI): domain Eukaryota; kingdom Metazoa; phylum Arthropoda; class Arachnida; order Araneae; family Nephilidae; genus Nephila; species Nephila pilipes. Next base: position 428,767 of record BMAW01016128.1, read on the forward strand.
TTTTATTGTCTTGATTTTGTGATCAAGTGAATCTCTGATCTGTATCAATATGTGTAGTAAATTTCATTTTGATTCAAAGCTCCCTTCTTGGCCAGCTATTTTCAATGTTCCTTAGTGTATATAATATAAAAACAAAAATATTTACCCTGTCTATAGCTTTGACTTTAAAGATCTGTTTAATTTAATTTACAAAGGAGATCATATAAGGATTCTCCTAGTTATTTTTAATAATTATAATATTAATAAACCTTTTCCTCGCAAATAATTTAATTTTGTTCTTAAAAAATTATATTAAATTAATGATAAAAATGTAAGAAAATTAGAAGTATGCCTCAAGATTGACAATCCGGTAATAGCTTAGCTAATATATATTTATATTTTTATGAATAGTACTGTGTAAATATTAATAGCTTTTATATTTTTATTTTTTGTATACAAAAAGGACAATCATTATTTTTCTAAATACTTATAACCCAGTACAGAATATATAGAAATATTAAATTTAATTATATAATATTTTACATATAAAATTTTAGTTATAATGAAATAAGATGTGGTAGTTGATAACATGGCTAATATTTTTATAAATATTGTATTATGGTGCTGTTTTTTTATTATCTTTGTGAAAACTCATTTCAAATTTGACGATTATAAAATAGAATAACTAGTTTTATGCAATTGTTTATAAGAATTTCAAAAATTATTGAAATATTTCTGCTATTGCATTTTAAAGTTTTAAACTGTTTGAATACATGAAGTAATACATTTTTATTTCTATTTACATAATGCGGATGACAATACCCGTTTTTTTTTTTGAAATTTAATTATTTTATTAAGGAATTAACTATGTAATTCTAAAATTTGTTGATAATTTTTCTATTTTTGTATTTTATAAAATTATTTTAGAATGTAATTTTCGTAAATTTATCATTTTTGGCGGATTTTTTTAAACGGCACGCTATTTAGTAATTTGTATTTCGAAAATGAATGTGAGTATTTGTTTCATGGTTAGAAGTAATTACCTTTAATTTAATTCTATTTTGTAATTTTTAAACTTTTTTGAGTGCAGTTTCTTAAAAATATACAGTTTTCATTCATTCTTGTTTGGCTTCTACATTTTTTGGTGTTTTAAAATTTTTCTTTCCTTTTATAAGATCTCTGATTTTTAAAAAATGTTTTTAATTCTTTGACTTACTTTTCCCTATGTGTTCATATTTGAATCATAATTCTTAAACTTTCCCAATATTTTTCTATTCCAGTATTAATACAATATTTTTTATACACACACATTATTAACATGTATAGTACATATATATAAATAAATAAATATTAGAGCTTTGTTAAAACAAATTGGTATTATTATTATGTGCTGTCATCTATTAAATAGGCTAAGAGCAAGACAATACATTTAAAATATAGAGATTAAATTGAAAATTAATGACGACAAAAAGTTTTTTATATATATATATATATTTCCAATGGCAAGACAAATACAAACATAAAAACTAGAACAGATAAAAGAAGTGACCGAAGTCATTGCCTCAAAAGTTCTCTTTCACTCCAGAAAAGCGCCTTTTCTGAGTCACCTTGAAATGATGCACATCCACGCAGTGGTCTATATTCATTGGATCTGCCGAATCATTGAGAGGCGCAACCAGGGTTCGTTAACATTCTACTGCAATGGAGATGCATACCAGGCAGTCACGGCCCGTTATCCTTTTTGGTTGTGATTAACCTCCAGGATTGCATTGCAGAACACTAAGCCCAGCTTCCAAAATTTGGCGAGAATAGTGTTGGGAAGAAATACTGAGAAACACTGTCGATAAATGTGGACCACTTTGCCATTACAAAAACGTTGACAAGGGTGCACCGACGTGGAGGTAGGTCTACGCTGCACCCCACGACGATAAAAAATTAAAAAAAGGAACTGAAGTCTTAAAATAGCTGTAAGTATAATAAAAAAAAAAGAATGTAAAATAAGGTATAAAATTATGTATATGTCTATAATAAATTTCTGCGCGATAGCATTATAAAATTTAACAAAATTTAAAATGAAAAATGAAAATCCAGTAATTTTAAAATATTCAATTACTGATATGGTTATTAGAGACAAAAACATCACAAAATCCTACAAAGTATAAATTATGTAAAACAGAAATCAGAAAGTAATGTTGAAAATGCAGATAAAGCAATTTAAATTTTAAAATTGCAAAATATAATTCAGAACAATATAGATAAAATGAAAATTACTGTCATTGTTAAAAATAGTGCTGATACAGTCATTTATTAATAATAAACAAATGTTTGCTATGATTTAAAAGGCTTTTTAATTCTATTGACATACAGAATATTATTAACGTTTTTAAAGATATTTTAAGGTTATTGCAAATAAAAAAAATTACTATTTACTTATGTTAATTTTAATAGAAAAAAATATATTTTTAATAACAAGATTTACAAAAAAATTAAAATTATACTACAACGGGGACCTGTAAGTAATGATTTAGTAAATATTTATTTACATTTTTATGATGAATTTTTTTATTATATTAGTTTAAATTGTTCTTTCTTTCAAATTAATAATAATGAAGATGTTAAGAATTTCTTATCATTTTATCCAAATTTATTGTAAACTAATGTAAAAATAAGTAAAGTGGAATATTTAGATATTCTTAACAGTATATAATAATAAAATTTTGTGTAATATAAAGTGACCTTTGTTGATTCATTATGAGATTCCCTTATGAGATAATTCATTTGGACTGAATATTTTAGGAACATAACTTATAATCATGAGTGAATGTGGGCTTATGGCACAAACGCCAAATCTGAATATGCTGCGCAAACATTTGTTAAAAATTCCAAAAGATTTTTAAACTAAATACAAATTAGATGAAAGACATATATTGAGAACAAAATTTGTAAAACATTATAAAAAGATTAAAATCCAAAATTTCGCTAAAAAATGCAACATATTTTTAACAGTATCATTAAAAACGTAAGCAGGTTGTGATGGGGGTTTCTTCATCAAAATTCAAAGCCATATTTTTTGTAATATTAGATTTATGATGACTAAATTATAGATTAACATTATCTTGGATAACTAAAAATTGTGTGCATTAGAGTTTCATTTTAATTTCATTAAGATAAATTTAAAACATAATACTAACACAAATTTTAGTCTTTTTCTGTTTTTAAATTGTTTCTTTTTCTCTTCTGTTATCCCATTTTGTTTTAATAATATGATTATTAATAATATGATTATTTTTGAGAATAATATGATTATTAATAGCATAATACGAGATAATTAATGTTTCCATTTTGTTCTTTTCTTTGAAAGCAGTTTTAGTTTAAATATATATAAATAAAAGTTTGTATTTTAACTTGGAAATATCACACTGATTTATATGCCTTTAAATATTCAAATTAATATAAATAATTTTTTACTTGTGATGAAGCTGCTTGTATAATTAATTTTTTAACACGGAACTTGAAACATAAGAACTTAAACATTGGTTAATTGAAAATTTTCTTTTTTTATGAATATTTATATGATTTTTATTTTTTAATATAATAATTTTCTAAAAATATTTTTCTGTTGATTAAATTTAAATTTAATGTTAATTTTCAAAACATTTTTCTAACTCATTTAATTATTTTATTTTTATTTTTAAAATTTAAGTATCATTTATTTTAAATTTAACTAATTTTTTAATACTTTTCTAAAAAACATTTTATTTTTCTTTATAGTTATGAATAAGTTTGCCACATCGCATTGCCTTATTAGGATTTTCTTGTATTTTTATATTTCACATTTATTTATTATTTTACAGTCAAATTTTTTAAAATAAAAGTTTTTTGTTTCATAACCATTTAAAAAAATGTATTATGTCGATGAGGATAGTAATAATTCTAGAACAACCCAGGTCAACAGTCTAAAGCCTGTTACAACATTAAATGTATCATACACCATTTTTCTGTATCTTCAAGAAATTTTTAATTTTATAATTTTTTTCAAGTTGTACATATTTTTGGATATTTCTGAATTTTGGTTTACTTTTTAATTTAATTTTATTTAAATTATAATTTTCTCCTGTGAATTTTTTTTCAATTTGATATATATATATATATACATATATACATACAATTATTAATGCTAATTAGATATACATTTTAATTATACATCATCATTTTAAATATCAAATTATAACTTATAAAATTTTTTAAAAAAAAATATTGAAACTAAAAAATTACAAATAGAATTACAGACAGAATGAATTGAAAAAAATCAATAAATTGTAAAAATAACCAAATTATTCTTTTGAAAAAACCCATAAGTTTAGTGAAATAAAATTATACTTAATTATTTTAATTCAAAACAGATATAAGCAAATAATTAAAAACTACAATCTAGTTAATTACAAAGTATCAAAAAAATATAGTAGATCACAAGAGATAAGAAAATAATTAAGAAAAACAAAATTGGAGGTGATACATTTTAAATAATATCGGTACTTTGGAATGGGGAAAAGTGTGCTTAAAGTCCAAAAATCACAACTACAATAATTACGTTAAAATTAGTAGTATTGACCAAAAATAATCAAATTCCAGAAACGTATAGAAATCCCAATCCGAGAAAGGATGGAAGAAAACAAATACATTAAAACCAGAGTAAATAAATATAGATTTGAAAATAATCTAAACACATTGATAGACATCTAAAAATATTTTTTTTTAAATTAAGATAGTTATAATTTTTATCTTCAAAATATTTCTTGCGCTCATCTCCTTCCAATACGGCGCTCATAGCTTTTTTTTATAACTGCCAATACTATTTGATTTATTTATTTACCTAACAAAGATAAAAAAATGACCAAAAGTTTTTAAAAAATTATTTAATATTACTTAATTATTTTTTATAGAATCTTTTGATCGTTTAAATATTTTATTTTTCATTTTATATTTGTAGACAAAGATTTTGGCTTAAATTAAATTGAATTTTTGATCGTATTGAATTTTTTTGGATCGTATTACTTAATGAAATTTCACTTACTTTTAATAATATTAATTTCCTTCGAAAATAAATAATATAAGTATACAAAATTTGTTCTAGTTATTGCATCCAAAAGGAATAAAAATTGCATTTCTTTCCAGTCATATTTATCAATTGTATCCTCTTAATTAGAATGGAAATTAAACGGAGGAATCAAATATATGCGATGTCTTATCAACTAAAATGTATTTTTACGGTGAAACACAACATGATCTCCATTTCGATTAAAGTCATTAACATACGCAATTACGTACTCCTCTACTGCAAACTGAATGGGAGGGAATAACCATGATTTAATAACTGGGGCTATAATTAATTTGTTTTGTTTTCGTCCCCAAGTACTATCTGTAGAGTAATTAATTTAGGCGTGTAATTAAAAGCTCAGATGGCCCAATTATTACATTTAGAGGAAAGCGACATTCTTTTAAAGATTTTCAGCGGATGCAATGTTAGAATTAGCTATTTTACGATTTGAGGCACCAAACTGCGTTTGAATTTAAGGTTAGGAAATGATATGGTACTTACAACAGTTTTAAATTTATGCTTATAAATTTTAGTTTTTTACGGCTTAAATGACTCTCGTTAAATTTAATCAAAAACGGCAAGTTTTAAACTATTTTGGAGAAAATTATAATTTTCTATTGAATACATTCTTCATCTTTTTTGAATAGGGAAGAAGTGATATAATCAAGACGAATAGCAGAGTTTTATGGGTAAAGAAAAGATTGAAAGTAAATATTTAACACCTTTAAAATACAAAATGTTTTCAAAGATGGGTATTTTATATGCAAGAAGTGAGGTATTTTAAGAGACTACAGGGGGAAGGGGAAGTTCTAACTTATTTCATAATTAACACCATCCACATTAAATATATACAATAAATTCAAGCAACTTAATACTTTGAAATTTTTTAGTGTTTTGAATCTGTCATCTAGCATGTTAATCTTGAATTTCTAAAAAATATACCTGGAACTTAAGTAGATTAAATAATGAGAGAAAAACAAAATAATGTACTAAATATTTCTATTATGTATTCGTATACTATAGTTTTGGTGAATATGTTACCATTTACGTTGTATCCACTTTTCAAAAAAATTAATTAGATCAGTTATAAGCAAGATATTTAATTTTAAATTAGCAAAATATTAATACCAAATATTAATAAGCAAACTATATGTTTTTTGTGATGTTTTTGTTTTAAGAAATATAGACCTTTCTGATTTTTGATTTAATTTATGCATGTTTTACTAAAAGTTAAAATGTTTTGATGGTAAAAATAGTTTAAAATATAATTATTTTTAAAAATTTATCCTTTTTATTTAGTACTTAAACTTTACGTAAGTGTATGAAAATTTTTACGAAATGTTTGTTTGCCAGAAAACGTTTTCTATGTTTCATTTAATGAATTCATGAAATATAACATTGTAACGAAACAAGATGTATAACACAAATGATTTCCTCTTTTCCATGTACCATCTTTTAGATTTGCGATAGTAAATATTAAATTATAAACAGATTTTAAAATTTATTTCGTGCATATTCTAAGAACCGGAATCATTTTAGAATTTTTAAAAAAATATAACTTATTCTTAGGGATTTATAATTTTTCAAAACATAGTAATTCATTATTCTATAAATGAATATAATGTTTGAATTAAAATTTATTTCATGACGAATTGAATAAATTATTGCTCCATTTGATTATGTATGCTGTTGTTAAATATTTCGAATCTTTAGATTAACGTTGATATAAATTTATTTTCAATTTTGAAGAGCATGTATTATTTATACTAATGAAATATATATTTTTCCTTTTAAAAATGTATATCAAATTGTACGAATGTTGTCGTAATAGCTTAAATCAGTTCTAGAAAAGAGAATGGCAAGCTCTATAAAATAGAAATGTTATAATATTCTAATATTTTTTTAAACAATTTAAGAATTTACATCTTCCTTTTACTACTTATCCCTTAACACAACACCGAAAGTGCCGTATTTTTCAGGACTTAAGACATTCTCTAAATTTCAGAGACGATTTTCAGAAAATAATACTTGACAAATTTTAGTAAATTAACTCATCGACAAAAATATTAGAAAAGATAGGATCAAAAATCTTCCGACGATATTTTTGAATAAAATAAAAATATTACAAAATAATATTACCAAAAAAATTACTTTTTATTTACACCTATGTATTTTTATAAGTCTCTACTAAAGCTAACTATCATCACATCAGATTTCAGTTCTCGGTTGTCCTTAGACAAAAATACACATCGGGTTGTATAACAACAACAATATTTATTCTTCTTACTACCGCTCGTTTACAACAACTCCTCTCGGAGATTCGGTCAGGTCCCGTCTGAGGGGATCGTGTGACATCACACTCTCTCCCTTTACAAAAATGAACGCCCTCTATAGGCAGACTTTAACTAGGGAAGTTAACAGTATACAGAAAGAGAGGCTGTGTACTTTTTCGGGTGATTTAAAGTACACTTCTGGCCATTAAAATTGCACCACTAGGAAGGAATGATACAACGAATATGCAAATGATAAGTATTTCAGCTCATTTAGGCGACGCAGGACGGAAAAATTACATCTGAAGCATTGCATTAAAGAAAAGTTGTGTAGTGGATTTCTCATTCGGAAAGCGCTTTGTAAGGTCGGAGTTTGCACAGAATATCGTGTTATGCCCTGAATAAGATGAAGAAATATATACCCGCAAGTGTCGGAATTCGATAGAGGCAGTATCGTTGCCTATCGAGAGGGTGGTTTATTGTTCCGTGATATTGCCCATCGTACTGGTCAAAATCCAGCCTTTGTCATGCGAATATGGAATCAATGCGCTGCTGAGAGTCATACTGAAGGGCATGCAGGATCTCCAGGACCTCCTATGACTAACCCTTAAGAGGACAGACATATCGTGACGTTGGCCCTGCAAAAACATACAAACACATCACAGGAAATTGGCATGTTTGCAGCACGCCCTGTATCCGTTCGTACGGTACGATGACGTTTGCAGCAGCGTGTATTGTCACCACAGCGATCATTACTTCAGCTTCCTTTGACAATGCAGCATAGAGAGAGACGGCGACTCTGTGCTCTGTTAGAACTGTTATAAAAAGCAAAATAAGTAGGTGTCTTAATCTGTATTAATTGAATTCAGAGCTGTTTTGTGATTTATTAGCTGATTGCGTTTAGAGCTGTTTTGTGATTATATTTATTGTCGACGAAGACTAGACCATGTTTACGAGACCAAAATTCTTCAAGAAATCACATACCAGAAGATTCGAAGTAATTATATCTTCTCTGTTAAGTCCCATTCAATTTAAAAGATTCTTGAGAGAGGACTGGGAAATATTTCAAATTGAGAAAGTCGAAAAAGCCTTCCGCCCCCTTACCAAATTTAAGACTTCTGGCATGTCCACATGCAAGTCCACAAATATGGTTTGAACAACTCTATCTTCCTTAAGAATAAGGGCATCACGAGGAGTTCTCCTGGTATACTATTCGTGAATCGGAGAGGTCTTCTATAATTGATAGTTTGTTATTCTAATTTTTGAATTGGTTTCAAGGAAGGTGGAAGAAGAATTTGAACTTGTTAGAATAACGAATCCTTCCTTGTCCAAATTAACAGAATTTTTGTTTCCTAAAAGTACTGCATGAGATGGAAACCAATGAAAGTAGATTTCATGTTGCTCCGAAAGGTGTCTGAAGGTTTCAAGAGTAGAAACAACCGTTTTATCACTGACCACATTTCAGTTCTTCAGGTGCTGGAGGTTACTGCGGTTGCTTAACGAAATCCAAATATCTACAAATGAGTTTCAGTCTTAATTGCTTTTAGTTCCTTTTCAATAACAATAGGTTAATTTGAAGACTGAGCAAGTCATTTTGAGCTTATTAGAGAAAGTAGATGTCTTAATAAAGACAACACTGTCACAGACATAGCTGTCTTCTTTGACTCCGTCAATATAAGTTTGAATTGCAAAACTGGGAATTTGATCGATGATTTCCACAGAAAGTTGACGTATATATACAGACAAGTCATGAGTTTTATCACTTTCGATCCTGAGTTTGGTTTTAATTCAATGAATTCTGACAGATTAATAATTGGCTTCAAGGAATGCCTCTCAGTATTTTGATCCATCCCATCAAATGATTCTGAGAAAAAGGACTATTCATTTTAAGTTTCTGTTTATTTGACTTATTTCTAATATATGCTTACGTTCGATGATGGTCATTAAAATTGCAAAACTTATTAAAACACTTAGCAAGTTTCATATTTCTTCTCATTTTAAGAGTTGAAGATCACACCCTTATAAAACTGGATTAATAGGGCAACTATTTCTCATACCAGAGATAATGCGAGCAGTGCTCGATTGTCTCTGTCCAATTTTATTAGATTAGCGGCTGATGAACACAAACAAAGCTGACAACCATTTTCTAAGACTATTCTAACTGGAGAGTCATAGGTTGACCTGAGAGTATTAGCTTCAGCTCTCCAGTCGCTTCCTATAATATATTTCAAAATGCTGAGTCTCTTGAGTGTTTAGAGTACTTCTCGAGGAAGAGTCTCAATATCCATTCTGATTTTAGATTCATAATTATATCAACGCCGGTTAATGGTGAATATATAAATTAATAGTGAATTTAGAAGCATTGTGAATCTCAATTTATGAGAATGAGCCAAACTGAACACCTCATAAAGTTTAAGATAGTTTCAACAGCTTCGATTCGGATAATAACGGAAAGAACAGATATCACTATCATCTCCGAAAAGGACGAATTCGTACCTTTTAAAAATTATTTTTCGATGCAAGAAAGATACAGGGGAAAGTAATGGACTGAATATTGATCCCTTTGGGATACCCTGAATCAGTTTAAAGGACTTAAATAAAGAGTTTTTAAATTTGACTCTGCTTTGTTGATTCCTTATGAAATCACATATCCGAGAGAGGTCCTTGTTTTTAATACCAAAGGAATTAAAGAGTTTGACGATTAAATTATTTTTCCATATTCAGTCGACGACTTTCTATAAGTTCAGGAAAATAGCAATATTATTATTTAATGATTTTAGATTCTGTGAATCCCGCATCTTTTATCCGAAATATGAAATGTGATCCACAGTGGAATGCGGATCAAATTTTATATTTCAATATTTCTTCTAAAACTTATTTTCTCTGATGGGAGCAAGACGTTATAAGAGTTGTACTCATATACTTTTAATATATGTAAAAGCTAGAAAAAATTAAATATACTGTAAAACATTCTTTTCTTCTGAAGATATCATCTCGATAATAATGTTTTTTTTTTTTGCTTTTATTTCAATAAGATATTAGATCTCATTCAATCGAGAAATTAATTTAATTAAAAATACTATATTTTTGTTGTAATCATATGTATACAAAATAATATATTTATTTACCGTGAATTAAATAGATTAAATATATATTTCTATACTTGATCTTAGTTGAAATAATCAGTATGTACCAGATAATCAGTATGTTCATAATACATTATTTTTATTTTGAGTTTTATTTATTGCTATCCTTAAAAACTTCCTTTCCGTTTGGAATTCTATTTGAATACTGATGAATATTTCACAGATGTGTACCTTATATGTTGATTATTTCAATTTTAATCAATAAAAATTCATATAAAGTACCTGAAAATAAATTAAAATTATACGAAGGAACAAATCCTGATATAGCGATTATTATACTATGTTTTTATAGAAGAAAGAATAAGAGAACCTTGAAAAGGCTTCACATTGGAAAACATTAAAACCTTATAGCATTGTTATAATATCTCTATTACCAAATGTCAATAGTGGAAAAACTATGTTAAAATGTTTTACAATATGAGCTCTTTATTTTGTACTTGAATGTAGCATTCCTCAGTGTTAACATAAGTTAAGATTTAACCATCCACTTTGTTAATCATGCCACTTCTCTTTCGCACTTTTCGTGCACTGTATAAATTCTCCTTTCACAGAAACAGATCTTCGAAGCGTATCAAATTAAACTTAGAAACACCACTGAGCAAATTAAAACAATTAGCTTAGGCAGAGAGTGGGGGAAATTGGGATAACCTCTGGTCTTTTAACACGTGCATCATCTCGTACGCGGAGATTCGAGAGATTTGAAGCTTCTAGAAGGTTACTTTAGGAGATGCATGGGAAAGAGAACCTTGTTCGTGCTTTAGACATGTCTGCTTTCTATCCAGAAGGATGAAATGATATCTAGCTTCTTCCGCTGTAGTTTAATTTCTTTAGACCCGAGGTTATATATTCGTAGTTCAAGGAACAGTCGTGCTCCGCGAAAGTACTGTTAGTGTTCCACGAAAGAATAAACACACAATTAAAATTTGTCAAAAAAATTGATTACGATGCCAAATAATTTTTGTATGGGATTGTAATCAAGAAATGGTAATCACAAACCTTTTAGCTAATATGCTGTATTATAAACACACACACACACACACACATACATATATATATAAAATAAATACCTAAATGAGGAATACAGAAAAATAAATCAAATTACATCATACTGATTGCCAATGGAAGGTTCCATTCTGTATTTGTTTTAAAGATGAATACTTCAATCGAGCAAAAGAGGCACAAAACACTTTATCATTTTCCACGTCAGATCTTTGCAAGGCAAGATTTTCAACGATGGTTCATATTAAAACGAAGAAACACGAGAGCTTGGAAAATTTAAAAGAGGAGGTCCTAGAAGCTTTCCCGTATAATCGTCCCAAAATTATTGGCATTGGAATAGATCACGTATTCTATTATATTTGAGAATGTATTTGAATGTTGTAACTTTAAGTAATTTTTAAATAAATATGTTTGTATTAATCAAAGTTGATCTTTTATCCTTTTATATTAGCAACAGTGTGAATCAGAAGTGGCGAGGAGAATGTTCATTTCGTCCTTGATTTCAAAAAGTATGGCCACCACTGCTTTACTGTTCATGTTGCATAATGATTATTCCGCTAAACAAATGTTACATTTTCGAGTTACCCAACTCTAAAAAGTTTGAAAACAAGACCTTAGGTGCAAAAGACAAAAAAAAAAAAAAAAAAAAAAAAAAAAACGACTTTTATTAATTAATGGTATTACCTTCGTCAGGTTTTTGTTTCTGAGTTTGTGCTTTTCAAAATAAAATGGAATTTTTTTCCTTGTGAAGTCGCTTAACGGTTTCGCAAATTTCGAGTAATATTTGGTGTATTTTCGGAAATATCCTGTTAGTTCTAGAAAACTTTGTACTTTCTTTACTATCGTTGGTTCTGGAAAATTTGAACCTGGTTGTGTCTTTGTTACTGAGGGCTTCATGATTCCATTCTCTACAATGTGACCTAAAAACTCAACTTTTAGCATTAGGAAATGACACCTCTTGAATTTTATCTCTAGACCATATTTCTTTGTAACTTCGAACACAATTTTAAGTTTTCGGAGTCCTTCCTTTTTAACTTTTGCTGGAACAATAAGTCATCCATATAGCTTACTAAAATTCTTTTACGTGTAAGGTCTCTGAAAATGCTTGTGACAAATCTTTGAAAAACACCTGGGTTCATACTTAACCCAAAAGGAACTTTGTTGAACTCGAACTGTCCATACAGAACGATAAAATACGTGAATTGTTTGCAATCTGGATCAACGTTGACGTGGAAAAAACTGTTCTTAAATCTAACTTGGAGTAAATTTTTGCTTCTTGTAGCGTACTAAAACATCTTCGACGAGAGGTAAAGGAAATATACCTTCTACTAACTTCTGATTGAGATTTCGGTAATCGACGCCTATTCTTTAAGTTCCATCTTTCTTTTCGACCATTACGAGTGTAACAGCGTATTCTGATGAGCTTGGGCCCATGATGCCTTCTTTGAGCCATTCTTCTATCTGTTTATTTACTTCGTCTCTTTCGGTAAATGCTAATTGGCATGGCGATTGACAAACTGGTTCACCATCTTTCAAAATAATTCGCATGGTGATATTGGTGCTTGCCGTCTTTTCAGGCTTGTTCTTTTTTGATCTCAGGATGTCTTATGTGATTCAGTTCTACTTTTTCGAAGTTTTCCGCTAGTATCTGCATTAAGAATGCTTGATTTTCTTATTTAACAAATTCTACACCATTCTTCGTGAAGTTGATTGATTCTCGTTCTAAAATATCTAAACCTATGAATGCTTCGAATTTCAGTTTAGTTGTAGGTACCACATGCCAAGTTAGTGTATAGTTTTCTACACCCATCTGAAATTCTTATTCGAATGAACCTATCGTAGTGACTAGAGCATCACTTATGCCGGTTAAGAGAATTTTGTTTTTCGCTAGCTTCGTTGGTTCGATAATTCTACTGCTGGTATTTTTTAGTAGCAGACTGACGGTACTTCCGGTGTTGATAAGCGCAGTAATTTTCTTGTTTCCAAACTCTATCTCCTAGGTGCGTAGACTTTCTTGACTGATAGTGGCATATGTTGCCGTAGGTATGCTTGTTTCTCTCGTGAAATTCGTTGTTCTCTTCGGCTGGCTTGTATTTGGCTCTTTCGCTGAATCGTTGAATCTTCTAAACCTGGAGTAATTCGTTTGAACGTGATTAGAAACATTTGAACTCGAATATCTTTCTCTCCCGTGAATTCGATTTTGGATCCATCGATTTGAGTTTTACTGATTTCCTTCATAACTTTCGTGACTGGCGAATTGAAATTCGTGATGTCGATTGTAACTAGTGGACGCTGTAACTTTTCTACTTGATCTCGAATTTTTGTGGCGATTCAAATTGTCGAAATTTTTCTGGAGCTCTGAAATCTTGTTTTTCCCTAAAATACGTATTAACTGGCTTTTGATTTAGTATTCTTTTGACGTCTTCGTACTCTTCAAACTTTTCTGCTAATTCGGCTGGCGAATTTATCGTTGTCCATTCGTGTAGAAAATGTTGTTTGAAGTCTGTAAGAGCTCTACGTTTCATTTGGACTGAAATAATCAGTTTCCTTAATTCTTCAAAAGATTCGATTTTTAACTCTGATGTTCCCCCTTCGAAATATATTACAAGTTCATGATAAAAATGGTCGTAGTGTGGCAATATACTTTTTGATGCGTGGTAAATAACTGGAGAAACTTTTCTGGCTTTAATTTAAATGTTTTTAGCAGGAGTTGTTTTTCGTGATCGTAGTTGTGTGCTATCTCCTTTGGTACACGTGCGACGATGTGAAAAATTTCTGAAGTTAAGAGTCCTAAAAGATATGAAACCCAATGTTCTTTTGGAATAGTTATATAGTTTGGTACAGTTATGTTCTTTT